>VZTQ01010941.1:450334-583356 GCA_013400755.1 Pelecanoides urinatrix
CCTTCTTGAAGAACGTCCAGCCCTCCTGGACTCCTCTGCCCCTCTGGACTGTTTCCCAAGGGACCCCAAGTAAATGAGTAAATGGGAAGCTTTGAGATCATGCACTAAAGGAGGTGCTGCCTACAGTGTGGGCACCCACCCCTTTCTCCCCCTTTATTGTGTTGGACGGTTTAGTGGGTTTGTCCGTTACGGATTATGCTGACGCCCCAGCAGAATGGCAGCACTTGGTTTCCAGCAAGTCCCATGCAAGGTTGCATTCAGTCCTTGGGTATACAGACCTGAGAACACCATCATGTATGATGATATACAGAGACTGTATTTTAAAAAATAAATCCTTCGTGGTAAGAGAACAAACCTGACTAAAACTGGAAGACACGGCAGGGTCTCTTGGGAAAGGGCTGTCAGGTTTGCATAAGGATGCCAGAAGTTCATTCTCCCCCATGTCTGTGATTTGATTCCTGCCACTGGAGCAGACGACCATGCAGGAAAGATGTGCTACAGCCGGGCTGCAGCGGGCGACAGTGGTGGCTGTTATCTCACCGATGGTGCTGTACCAAGGGCTTGAATTATGCACCTACAGCCCGGCAGCAGCGCAGTGTACAAGCACGCAGGTGCAGAATAGCAGCTCTCAGCTCTATCCAGCGCATCTGCATGGAATGTTTAGCTAGCAGACAGGAGAGCAAGCAGGCTTGTGCATTTGCAGCGTGCTAAAGATGCGGGTGCGACAGGGCCAGGAGCCAGTCCTGTCTGTGCAGCGCTCGGGGGACTGGTTAATGCATGGTGATGGTCTGGCTCTGTTCCTGCGTTGGTAGCAGTGATGGTGAGCTGATGAGATGGGACTGCTGTCTCTGTTCACGCAATCTTCCTTGGGGCAATGCAAACATAATTGTTTCTTGCTGGATACCGTGTCTGGCAATTGATTCTGATCACAAATCTTGTGTTTGTCTCTGAAGCCAACCAATGTTTTGTTTATTTTTTCCAAAGCAGCAAATAGATGTGAAAGTGCATTTCATTTTGTAAAATGTCCACGGAAATGGCTGTTTGACTGCAGAGACTGCGTGCTTTTAGAGGGTCGACTAGTACTAAGCTTTCCAGGTTTTACTGGGTTTGCAGGTTGAAACCTTGCATATTAATGGATCCAGCAAGATTATGGCAATCGACAAGATTGGGGAGAGAAATTGTACCCCAAATTGCTCTCTGGGAGCTGCAGAAATGGATGTTTTAGAAATTCTCTTGCTGCGACTCTTTCTTCTCTATTTCTGTTTCAATCAATAAGTTCTTTGAGGATCGTATTACCCCATTGCAACCATCATGTTCAGGTTTTTCATGAGGCTTTGGATTATCAGGCTTGTTTGGTTTCTTTGCTGATAAAATTAGCAAGTGTTGATTTTCAGGGCAGTTGGAAATAATACATCTTTTGCTTTGCTTGTACAATTGGAATTTCATGACTCTGGACCCTAGTTTTTGTCTTTGTTTGGTAAGAGGTGCTGCAAGGAAGTTTTGAGAGATGAGCTAAACCACCAGAACTTGTTTTCTCCCCTTTCTCCCTCACTGGATTCCTCAAGCAAAGCTCTTATCTCTACATGCTCAAAAGCCAAAGCAGAGCAAAAACAATTTAGGACTGAGTGAAACTCAGTGCCCGCTGATCTGAATGGGAAGTTATTTAAAGCTATTTTCTCTCTTGTCTCTCTGAAGGTCAAGCAATACAGCCTTGTGTGGGGAGGGACGAGACGTTTTCTTGCTGGGAAGCGTGACTCGGGTTATTCAGCGGGAGAGTCAGCATCTCCTCTCTCGTTTCTTTTTTTTCATCGGCTTTCGGCTCAGCCTGCGGACGGTAGGGTTTAAGCAGAGCGTTAGCCCTTGCAGCGATGCAGAAGGTTATCTCTTAGTGGCAGCTGCCGGCACGGAGAGCGAGGGAGGTGCTGGCAGGCAGCTGGAGGCGGTGGGTGTGAGGTGACTGCAGAGGCCGGGCTTGGTTTGGTTCTGTTTGGTGCTAAAGAAGGAAGAGGGGCGGCACGTGTGTAACGGAGAAGCACGTCACCCGACACGCGACTTCGGGGATTGTTAAGTGGGTTTACAGCAGGATATTCCCAGTTGTAAATGTAGCTCAGATGGAAATGGGATTGAATGAAGTTTTCGTAGGCTGTTCTGCAGGCACCATCAAGGACCGGCCGCGCTTACTGCTGCTTATATCTCCTGGTAAATTCAGTCTGTAATTGAAAACAGGAAGAATAGGGTTAGAGAATGAAACCATGCTGCTTCTGCCCAGAAGGGACAAATTACATACAACACGTACTTGATATCGCCAGCGAGGGACAGCAGATAGTTCCCTCTTGCATCCTCTCGCGTCTTCCATCGGGTGCTGCCTGGTTGGTAAAGGAGCACACACCTAACAGGGATGTGGGCCTTGGACGGGGAGGGCTCGTGGCGGGTGTTTTGGTTTGTGAACCATTGAGAATGAGCTGGTTTTTGCTCGCGGTGGACATGCTGTCGCAGCGGCAGCTCTTCCTCAAGTCATTAGGGTTTAGCCAAAAACATTTTTAGCCATGAATCACAAAACTATTTGTGATACCTTTGTATGTTAAAAGAAGTGTGTTCCAGGTAAAGCGAAGGCACTAGACACGAATAGCTCCGGATCCTGGACGTGCCCTGTAACTCAGGGGAATACCGTGCGATCAGGGTGTCTTTGTGGAGAAACCAAAGGCCACGGGACTTTCCCACCCAGTGTCTGTGGTGGAGGTTGTTGGTAAACGGGGGGCTGGGATAAAATGAAGGCGTCCATTCCCGTTCCTTCTGCCTTCAGCGCAGACCCCATCCCCGCGCCCCGGAGCGCTCACCTTGCTCTTGCCTTCGCAGCCGTCGGTCTGTCCAGCTGCCCGGAGCCCCCCGTTCCTGGGAACGGCCTGAAGATCGGCGAGCGGTATTTAGTGAACGACGTCGTCTCTTTCCAGTGTGAACCAGGCTACGCACTTCAGGTACTGAACGTTTTCCAACAAAAAGGGCGAGAACAAACACCTGGGATACAGGGAGACCCTCCAAACCCTGTGTCTTGTTTTTCTCCCCTCCAGGGCCACTCTCACATTTCCTGCATGCCAGGCACTGTCCGCCGCTGGAATTACCCGCCTCCGCTTTGCATTGGTAGGATTCTTGTTCTTTTGTACATAGCAGATATTTACAGCACTTATCTTTTTTTAAAAAAAAAAAAAAAAGTAAAGGTCCGAGTTAGAGAAATGCAGGTTTGTTCTGGAAGTGAGATAGAATGTGGAAAAATCTTCATATGTTGCAAGGGGAAATTTTGACAAAAAAAGTCCCTATTGGCCACCCAGAATGCTTTATTTTGAATGCTTAAAATGTGGTTATAGTATAAAATGTAAAATACAAAAAAGGGTTTTCTCAACGAAAATTTGTTCTAAAGGGAAAACCTAAAACTTCTTTATACTGAAAGCAGATTGAGTTTATGGGTTGAGAGTTTTATTTCCATCTTAAGCAAAGATCTTAAAACCGTGGTTTATTTTTGTGAAATGCATCATGATATTACTAAAACTGCATCTTTTACTGGAGCCTGTTTACATCCCAGGACCTGCGACAGGCCCCGCTTGGTGCCTTGCTGGCCCTGCTTTGGTGTCCAGCAGGTCCTGTGTGACCAGCCAGAGCCAGGTCACCTGTCAAGGCGGCTCTTTGCCCGTGGCACCCTCTGAGGAGCAGGGCTGAGCCCCCGAGCGGTTTAGGCCTTCAGAGAAGAGGACCAGGCAGTTTGATTTGCACCGTGGAAGAAGTAAGCCCTAGGAGAAGAGGCACAGAGGTGAAAGGAACTTGCTGGAGTTTTTGGATTATTTTCAATATTTTGCTTTTAGCAAATCTAGATGCTTAATATTCATATTGCGCATTTTACAGCTTTGAGACATTTATGCATTTAATAGCTTTAGTTAACAGTTATTTCAGGCTCCTGCTGTTTGAGCTTACATAATTTTGCTTTAAAGTAATTATAAGAGCTAACAGTTCTTTTATCCGATGATCTGCAGGCCAGGAATAAATACACAGAGACATTTACAGCAGAATGACCGAGCTAAATCAGAAGCCCTTCAGCTCAGCATTAGAGCTGGGGGATCCCAGCATGGAGGAGGATCCCAATAGCATCATCTAGCTGATGACTAGCTAAGCAATGACAAGTTTCAAGTTTTCTTCTTTTAATTAGTTAAGTAGGATTTTGCCTGGTTGGGCTGTGCCTACCAGGCATTAATCACAGTGTAAACACCAGTGCAGTTTAATTCAGATTGTCTGGGTTTGGACAGTCGTGACCAAGCGCAGTGGCACAAACGCCCATCCGATACCTGTCTGTTCATATCCCGCGCTTGCATCACACCTGACTGAAAAAACCATCCAACTTCAGAGGCATAAACACGTGTCTGCAGCCAAGTGCAGATCATCGGGAGTGACCGTCTTTTATGGGGATGCTGCAGCACCCCATGCTGAGGTTCGTCGTCCTGTGCTAATCACGCGCTGATGTGTCTAAACCCTCCGGAGCACCGCTGGCCGCACGGGAGCCCGGGCTTGGGTTGTTCCCCTGCTCGGAGAACAGATTGCTTCCCTGGCGAAGTGTGCTGATTTTCTTTTGGTCTACTTCATCCAGATGCTTGACTTCTAAATAATTTAGAAGTAGCTCTATTAAAGAACCACTAAGAGGAAAAAGAGAGGAAAATCTTCTTGTTAGTAGCAAGTACACACATAACGAGATTTTGGACAAAGGGAATTTGTACCTTCACTGTCAGAACGTGTTAGGAGTATATCTGGGTGTATTCGGCTGGATGGCAGTACTGTAACAAGGTAGAGGTCATCCAGATAAGCCTGAGAAGATGCTATCTATGCATAAATTGCATGTGATGCCTTTTGTAAATGTATTTTGTGCTGTCATCTCTGGATCGCTTCTTGGTAGGGAATTTACTTCAGTCGGTGTGCAAATGTGCTGTTCTATATTTATCAGAGATTGACAAGTATAGCAGTCAAGGTAGATTGGTTAACTAGAAAAAGAAGTAGCAGTAACTGGAGTCAAAATAGGATCAGTCTGTTTCTTCACAGTAATTTTTTTAGGTGGTTAAAAATTCAAACCAGTGCTGTGTGCATGATGTGCACCGTTACAATGTCTATGGACAGAACAGAGCGTCCGTCTCTCCTCTTGCAGCTCAGATCTATCTCTCCCACTGTGATTGCCAAAAGTGGATCTCTGGGTCCAGGCTTTTATCTCCAGAGGGCAGGAGAAAGGCACATCCATTAGTAATGCGGCTCTGCAGTGCCTGGTAAACTTTGTGCTGCTAGTTCCATAGCAGGCTTTCCTTTTTCTCTTCTTAGTTTTTAATTTCTTTATTTCCCACACAGCGGGCTGGCCACGGCCATCATCCAGAGAGACTCGTAAGTGATCCTGACCATTAACACTTGATTTTGCAGCCCAGTGTGGAGGAACAGCAGAAGAGATGGAAGGAGTGCTCCTGAGCCCAGGGTTCCCAGGAAACTATCCAAGTAACCTGGACTGCACCTGGAGGATATTGCTGCCAGTGGGGTTTGGTGAGACAGCTGGTTTTGGTTTGATGCTCTCACAAGAGAGATGATGGGAAGATACCAGCCCTGTTCAGTCAGCGCATGGTCAGTGCTGGATGCATTGCTTGCCAGGATGAGTTACAGGAACTCATCTTGTTTGACCTTCTGATCACACTTTCCATTAAAGATGCATTTATATGGGTCTATGAAATGATGAATATTTTTTCAAAAGGTGATTACAGGTCACCGTGGAGGGTAACGGGTTGATACGGATTTGTGGGCACGTCTCTGAATCAGCTGTAGCATCCTCCCGTAGTGTGCTTGCGTACTTCCCCGCCTTGAACTGCTCGCACTTGTATTAGCCTTAAAACATCACCAATTGCATCACCCTTTTTAAATGTGACGGGTGACCAAAGCTTGTGTGGGATTATATCCTGCCTCAGCTTGAGTTCACGCAGCATCAGCATGTTCGAAATCAGGATCTCCCCAGCCATTAGTAAGAGAGAAATTTGCCCACCTCCAGCTCAGCTCTTCTCCAGGCCAGCGCCGTCAGGGCGCCTGATTCCAGGCGGTGGAAGTGCCGCACGCCTGGCAGAAGAAGTGCTGGCTCTGCGGGTTTCCCGCAGGAGCTCCCCGCTCCCGGTGCCGCTGCTGGGCAGGGGGAGCGCCCGGCTGGGCCTGGCCTGCCGCCGGAGCTGGCTACGCGGGGCTGCTCCGTGTAGCTCTGAGCTTCCCTTCCACATTTCCCTGGTGTCAGGCGGAGGCAGAGGTGTGCACAGGAACTCCAGCAGCATGAAACTACGGGCGTTAGTAGCCTGAGCTTATCTGAAACGAGCAGGACCCATATATCTACAGGCATCCTCTACCTCCGACGTGGTAAATGTACTCCTGCTGCTTGACCGGCTATACTGGGCATCACTGGGTGAGCGGTGCTGATGTGCTAAGGCTTGGGAATAGCTTTAGAGCCAGACTGTTCATTCCTCCTTTCCAGGTGCTCACATCCAGTTCCTAAACTTCTCCACTGAGCCGAACCACGACTTTGTCGAAATCCGCAATGGGCCGTACGACACCAGTAACGTCATCGGGCGGTTCAGTGGCACCGAAATCCCAGGCTCCCTCCTGTCGACATCTCATGAAACCACTGTGTACTTCCACAGCGACCACTCGCAGAACAAGCCAGGCTTCAAGCTGGAATACCAAGGTGAGGAGCCACCGAACAAGCAGCAGTGGGACAATCCTGTCCCCGGGTGCTAATGGTGAGGGGCGGGGGAGAGAGGGTAGGTGTCACGGTTGTTCCTATTCTGTTGAATTAATTCCATGAGGACTTAATCCAAATGAGTGGAAAGGTGTTACATGAAGGCCATGCTTAATCCTAATAACTGGGATCTCTTCACCTAGACTTATGCCTACGGCAAATAACAAATGTTCCTAGAGTGGTTTGTGACAGTGAAATGCCTTTGAATTAATTCCAGCCGGATTCACTTAGATCTTGGCTCTGTTGACTGTCATGTGCAAAGAGGAGAGTCCTCAGCAGCTGTGAGTTTGCTCTGAAATTTTGCAGCTGCTTTTCAGTCTCAGCTGAAGTCCAAACTTAGCTGCAGCCTGGCCGTGTGCTGGGGCAGGCTGGTGGAGGGAACCGGGTAAATAAGTAAATAGCCAAATAATATAACAATAGCCAAATAATATAACAGGGCTGGCATGGATACCTGGAGTAAAAGTAGAGAATTAAGTTATTAAAAACAAAAGATGCCCTCAGTGTGGTTTTTGGAGATGATGGGGGAATGGAGGTACCTGCCTTCTTGCCCAGCTTGAGTCCTGGGGCAGCTCCCCGTGTGATGGCCTCTGAGGCCTGGAAGTGCTCCTCCTCCTCCTGGATTTGCTGCTCTGTAAAGGTGCTGGATCGGGGCTGCCCCATGAGTCTTTGTTGAAAGACAACATGAACTTTTGGCCCGGCCTGATCCACGGCTCTGCCTTGATGAGTGTCTTTGCAAAACCCTTTGGTCTCCTCTGTCCACCTCTCGTTGGCATTTGGGAATACGAAGGGGCAAAGGATGCCCGGGGCAGATGGTGTACTTCCTACGGAATACAATTAGGATGGACCTTGCTACGCAGCAGCTGGGAGCCAAGCGGTCCAGCTGCTGCCTGGGAGCGAGATCCGAGGAGTGGGAAGGATGGAGCATGTGTCTCCAGCCATGTGCTATACCGAGGACTGACAAAGAGCTGACTCCCCAGAAATAGCAATAAAAGCCGCTACTCACACTTAATTGAAAACATTAATTTTGTCTTGGCTGTCCTGTTCATGCACCATATAATTCATGCGCTACTGCACAATTTAGGAAGGAATGTGCTCTGTGAGGCACTCTGGGTAATCTCATGGAAATTGCTATGCAAATTAGCTCGAGCAAGGCTGACCAATAATTTATAATGCCAGGTGGAACATGTTAACCAATTGACTTGCATTCGTCATCAGGGTTGTCCATGTTTTGTTGAAAAATAAGGCAGATTTCCCAATTAGAAGTGAAGTGCGGGGTGACTCCGTGGATACGGGCTGCGAGGCTCCGCGGACCAGGGCAGAGCCGGTGCTCGTGTCTGAGGCTCCTGCGAAGCCGCAGCAGGGTTTTCCCTCAGCCTTCATGCAGATGTGCGCATGGTTCATTAAAGTTTATCTCCTTCAGTTAAATCATTGTATGAGGAGGGAATAGCATGGTGGGTGTACTGTTCCTGCTTTTGTGAGGAAATACGAAGTGTGAAACATTCTTCCTTATTTTTTTTCCCCAGCCTACGAGCTGCAGGAGTGCCCTGACCCTGAACCTTTTGCTAATGGTGTTGTAAGAGGAGCCGGTTACAATGTTGGCCAGTCCATCTCTTTTGAGTGCCTGCCTGGCTACCAGCTGATCGGCCACCCAGTCCTGACCTGTCAGCACGGCACCAACAGGAACTGGGACCACCCGTTGCCCAGGTGTGAAGGTATGGCTTTGGGGCCACCCTGAGAGCACCCGCACGGGCATTTCTGGGGAGAAAAGAGGCTTCAGCTCTCTGTTCTTGGCCTCCTTTTGAATCGTTGTTTTGTAATTGGGCTGAAAGTTTCTCTGGAAACAAAAGCACCACTGGAGGCAAGCTGGGAATGGGCACTTTGAATAAAGCCTCAGCCCCCGAGGTGTTGAAGCGTGCTCTCAGCAAGTTGATGTTCAACATATTTCAGCCTAGTCAAAGCGAACGTTTTGAACAGCTCAAAACCAAGGTGCATCTTTCGAGATGACGTGTTTGAATCTTGTGCTGTGGGCGAGGCCTGTCTCTAGCTGTCGGTCTCGCCGCTGATGCCAGCGGGAGCTGCGCTTTCAGAATGAAGCAGTCCAGGGTGATTGTAAATAATCACGCTTGTCTGCTTTATTTCTTCAAAGATGTTCAGCTTCCGTTGATTTAGCATTGGCAAATAAAAACAGTCCCTGGTAAAAGAGCCTTGCAGCTCTGGGGGCTCTTAGTGTGGGAAGGTTGTGTCCCTGTCTAGTCTCCTTAGCGTGGCAATGATGGCATCTCCAAAACGATGCAGCTGGGAGTTCTTCAGTAACCTTGCGTGGTCTCCTCTCTGAATACCACGTGTGCCAGGAGGACCCCACAGTCTGAAGGAGCGGTTCTGTGTTCTAGGCATCGAAGCTCAAATGTCCAAATTCTCTTTTCAAACCCCAATAGGGCTGTTTCAGCCTTTCATCTTTTGGGCCACTGGACTGAGTTTTGTGTGGTTTACTTTAGGAGGTTTTCGTATGAACTCTTAAGAAGTTCAAGACTGCTTATTGAAGATTTCCCACCACATTTCCCAGGAGCACTGACCTTTATCCCAGCCTCTTTACAGCACCTGGTCTGCAAGGACTGTGCACTGGGGAAAGAGAGGGAGAGGTGATATTTTTCCTCTTTTAAGTCCTAAGTCCTTGAACCCCAGAGAACACAAAGCATAAAGAACCAAATCCTCAGCTGCTCTTTCACTAACCCCAGCAATGCAACAGAGATGTGTTTTAGCTGAGAAACCGTCCAGTGCTCAGCTGGGTGCTGCTGGTAGGGTGGGGGGCTGGTGGTAGCGGGATTATGCCCTTATCTACCTCAGGCATCAGCTCTGCCCGCTACAACCATCCAGGTCTTTCTTCTTTATTGTGTTTTTTAAGTAGCTTTCCTGTTCTGCAGCACTTCCGATAGCACAGAGGGGTGAGGGGTTAGGTATGTTTTGGACGATTTGCTTTTTTCCTCTGTGTGCACATCTGGTGGGCTGTTAGTGCTGTTAAAGGCAATGCAGAACTTTCCTCTTCTAGCTGTTTCCTTAAATGGCTCATTTTTGCATAGCAGCAAGCAGGGAGGACTTACTGCCTTAGGCTAGCCGCCTCACCTTTCCCACGCAGGTCACAGCTGAAAGCCCTTTTAATTAAAAGAGAAGCTGTAATTCTAAAATAAATGCACAGAAGCTGATGTTTCCAGCACCACTCCAGGGAGTTTTCCGAGTGATCAGCAGGCTGCCTGCTGCTTTGCAGGGCAGAAAGGAACTTGGCCCCCAAGGTTCCTTGGGTGTTTGTTTCAGAAAATGAGCGTATGGAGTTATATAAATACACATGCTTTTCTCAGCTTAACAGACCACGTGAGTAAGCAGAGCAGAACCAGGCAGGGAGTGTATGGAGCTTAGCTCTAACCGCACATCTGGAACATCAAGTCAGGACCAGGGTGGTAGAAGTCTGTGGAGCTACTGCTGTATGAGAAAGAGTGAGTGTTCAGCACTGAGCCTGAATTAATAAGTTGTGTTAGGAGACAGAATGTGTTGGCCTAAGCCAAGGATTGGGTTAATACAGCTACATGGCTTCTAGAACAGCGCTGGCTCGGGCAGGTGACACTGTCTGCACTTACGCTGTGCCTTCAGTTGTTGCAGGTTGCCAATAACACGCTGCAGACGTTATCATCATTTCAATTGATCTTCCATGCCAGAGAGGTCCAGAGGCTGATGCTTGTACATGGGACTTCCAGACCTAGGGACCTGCTGTGGTCCTCCTGCGTTGCCTTCAGCAGGATGTCATCTTTCTCTCTCTCTTTTTTTGCTGCCCAGGCTGTTTCTAATTGCCTCTCTTTAGTTTGCAAGTTCATTTGGACCTGGAAGATACCTAGTACAGTAGAACTGTCATCTTGATTAATGAATTGGATGCTGCTGTCATACAAATCATCATTTCCCTCCTGCTCGGTGTACTCTGTGAAAAGCCAGCTGCTTGGTGGTTCTGGTCCAGGCCATGCTGTATGAACAAGTGGATAGATTTGCCCACTGGTGTGATCTCGTCAGGGGCTGTATTTTCCATGCATGGGTGCAGGCAGCTGGTGGAGCCCAAAGACTCTTACTAGGGCCTAAGATAAAGTTTATTTGCACACCTGGCTGTCACATCTGTACAAAATACCCTGACAGTCTCCTTTCAACTCTGAAGCGTTTAATAAATCTATTGGAATGGAATTAAGTTGATAATGTTAAATGTAGTTGTGACAGATATGAATTATTTGAGGCAAGCTAGGCTAAGATTTTGGGGTGGGATCCTCTGGAATTGCTATCTTTTTATCCAAAATGAAGGAAAGAAAAATGGGAAATAGAGGATCTTTAAGAGTATTGTTTTGGGGGTTATTTCTTCATTAGGTTTGTGTTTCTGTTTGATTACCTGCAGTGCCTTGTGGGGGGAACGTCACCACCCAGAACGGTACAGTTTACTCTCCTGGCTTCCCCAACCAGTACCCCAATTCCCAGGACTGCACTTGGCTTCTCACCGTGCCGGTGGGATATGGAATCCATCTCAACTTCACTCTGCTGCAAACAGAGCCCTACAATGATTTCATCACTGTTTGGTGGGTACAGCAAAGGTGTGAGGACTGACTAGGGTTGCAACTAAGGCTGCGTTTCAGAAAGATGATCTTGCTGATAAATAGAGCACCCATTGCCACGGTGCTTGGGTAGTGCTGTGTCTGAGAGTAGGAGTATCCTCTGGGGACACTGGGATGAGGATTTGGAATTTTTTAAACTCCGTGTGCTTGATAGAGCCTTTAGATTGAGGACCATGGCTGCAAGGGGCTAGAAATTGGACAAGGTGATGGTCTCCAAACTGTTAGTGTTACGTTTCTGAAAAATGCAGGCAGGGAGTGCAAGGTGAGTGAAGGGAATGATCACGGAATGACTATGCTGCTCGTGCCAGGTGATGGCAATGTCATCCCTTGGGTCTGGAGGGGAGTCTGCACAGGAATCCTTAGCTTTCGTGGTGCTTGTGCCTCGGTGTTGTGCAGCTCACAAGGAGTACTCCCACCCTTGGCCGTATAGCAGCGCCTGTAAGACCTTATAGGTCTGTCTCACATTAATTTCTGCGATCATCAGCAGTTAGAAATGAAGCACATCAGACCCCTGCAGTGCCGGGGATTAGCAGTCCCTGTCCCACCGGTTTGCCACAATTACGTGAGCAGGGGCCGAGCTGTCGGGGGGGATGCAGACCAGCATCCCAGCTGCGGCGGGAGGGCGTTTGGTGGCAGAGCCCCTCTTGTCCTGCTGGATGCTTTCATCAGCCCGTCCCTTCATCTCTGAAATGCTCTGCTGAATGGAATAAGGAAACATCTCTTGGGAAGCCTACGGGGCTTTACAGAGGAGACTTTATGAATGGTAAACGGGGTCTTTATCTCAAGCTGAATTTAGTTGAAATGAATCTTGTTTGGACTCGCATAATAGGAATTGCCTTTCGCTTTTGATTTCTCAGACAGACATTTTCTGGGGCTCATTTTTCTTTCCTTTGGCTACCTGTCTATGGATAGAGGCTGAATGAAGAGAAAGCCATTGATAAACCATTTACATCTACCAATGTCCTCTTTCGGTTTTTCTTTCGCAATGAGATACACGCAGCCCTACAATCCAAGCTGATCTCCCAGACTGCAAAGGCAACGCTGGGATGACGTTAGGCACCAGAACCGGCTGTGACCCCCAGCTGCCTTTTAAATAGCAGCAACTGGGAACTGTGACCTCTGATGTAAAATGGGCACAACTCTGCTGCGCTTAATGAAGCGGCACTGATTTCTTCACCCCAGGAGCCTTACAGGCTGGGATCTTCCTTTCCTATTTGGGGAAGGGAAGAGAAATGGCATATTATCAACTTCAGTCAGCCAAGGGAGACACGGAGCTGCACTGGCTAAAGAGCTTGTGGCCAAGTTCTTGAGCTTGTAACACTCAGTCAATATCTGACTTTCAGAATATCTCGGTGTCTGCTGTGCAAACAGGGAGTGAAGCTCCTTTGGAAAACTGGCCCTAACTCTTCAAGTTCTGAAGTTAAAAATGAAGTTTGTGTTTGTAATTGTCTACTGGGTGAGCACTGCACTGGCAGAGAAAATTGTCCTGGTTATAGTGGAGCAGGGAGGGGGACTGGGGGTCCGGGTCAGCTGCCTAGGGAGCTGCTGAGATGAATATAGACATGGAAAAGGAAGGACAAGGAGGGAAGAGCAGGAAGGAGTTCCTGTGCATGCAGTATAGGAGGTTGGTTGTTGCCTAGGATTAAAGACATGTACTAATGCTCTTTCCTTGTTTTTCTGACATGATTTTAGGGATGGTCCACAGCAAACAGCCCCACAGCTTGGTGTGTTCACTGGCAACTCTGCTAAGAAATCAGCCCAAAGCTCTTCCAATCAGGTCCTGATGAAATTCCACAGCGATGCTGCCAACGGAGGGATTTTTGCCATTTATTTCTACGGTCTGTATTGCTCACTGAGCAACGTCTGCTTTATACCTGCCTACGGGATGCGGAGGGGCATGGATTGGTTGTGGCTTGTTGTGGAGAGGACTGGTTCTGGGGAAGAGAAGATGTGAAAAAAATACACTTTTACCTGAGACCTTCCACAAAGGGCCTGGTTTTCACAGGTTTGAGGTTGAAGGTCTCTTGTGCAATCGAGCGCTGGTAAGTGGTCACACAGTCTGTGCAGATGTGGAAATCCATCTGTAACATCGTGATAATTCAAGCACAGGTCAAGTGCCTGCAAACTAGCAGCCGTGTCAACCCCACGCCTCTCAAGGTGACGCCTGTAAATATTAACCTCTCCGTGGCAGATCCCATTAGGGATAGCTCCGCTTTGTTTACCTAGAACTCGCCCTCCCATCCAGGGTTGGCTGGATGCGGTATTGTCTTTCCAATGCTATGCTAAACCAGTTGGGTCATCTTGGGTGGCCTGTTTTAAATGGCAGCTGTGTTCCAACTGAGAGGAGACTTCATTTCTCTGGGGAGGAAAAGGGTTCCTGTAAATCCCTGAATGACTTGGGGATTCTTTGGTGTGAGTGCAGTTCACGCTAGAGAGATGATGGGTATTACATTGAAACGAGAGCGTTTGCTTTCCACCACTAAACAAGAACCCAACTTTAAATTGGATTAGCTAACAAGTTCCTACGGCAGTACTGGGATTTTGGAAAGCGCAAATGGAGACCTCCTCTCGCTTTGCTAATTTGCTAGCAACGACATCAACAAAGTCTTAAATGAATTACACAGTGAATCTGTGCAGAATGTCTTAGCTTATGTTCAGTTCCGAAAGGCAAGTATTATATGGATAGGCTGAATTTAAAGAATGTTCACTAGGCTTTGGAGGGAATTGGTTTACTGCTGCAAAACACTGTAAGATTTATACTACTAGACAATGGTGCGTATATAACAGTTATGCAAAAAATTATGGTTTAGGCAGTTTGGCTCAGAAATGAGCAGTATGTAAACACCGCTGCAGTTCAGCGAATGCTTCCTTTTCTAATATGAATTAGATACTATCATTGCTATGGTTAGAGCCCGTCGGCATATGTTGCTGTTCTCTGATCTCGATGGCGCTTTATACTGATGTTTCTTTAGCTTATGGTTTATGTGGGGTATAAAGCCACTCGCAGGCATGAGCGGTCTGGGGTTGGTGCTGGCAGGTGTCGGTGCAGGCCAGCAGTCAGTTATAACCTGTTAACCGGCTGGGCACTCTGGCAACTGCTTGGCCTTTTATTAAAGTGTCATTTACTGGCTTACTGCTCCCTTTATAGGTGGGACTTTAGCATAAAGCCTAACCCCAAAGATGTCAGTGGTTGCCTCTAGGGTGGGATTCTTCCCTCTTTCCCAGGCTCTCGTTCTGCGTGTGGTGCCTGGCACACCGAGAAAGGTGGGGGAGAAGGGGAAACTTTCACACCGGGCTCAGGCTGTGCAGTCAGTTAAATCTTTGGCATCGCCCTTTGGGGTGTAAATGCAGGAAATGCGATTTCCTCGGGATCTACAGCAATGTATATTTTCACTTCTGCGTCTGCATGCTGGCAGGTCTAGGACATAGGAGACGTCCTCCTTCAGCTTTAAATAGTCTTTTCCCATACAGTGATGATCAGCACCGTGTCAGAGAACCATTGCCCTTTTAAATGCCTGCAAAGAAATGTTTCCTTAGGGTGGAGGAAGGGAGACAAAAGAATGATTCACAGAGCTTAAAGATTCAATAGCATCCCTTGAAAAATGATGATGTTGCACCTATTATTAAATGGGTTAGTTCAGGTGCCAGCGCGCACTGATGTGTGAGCGTGATGGGAAAGGGTTTTATGGCACAGTAACTCAAGGGGGTCCCAGTGTGGTTTCAAGGACGGGACTCTGCTTTGTCCTGGTGAGAACAAATGGATGTGCTGTTGAAAGCTTTCCCGGTGCTGTATCGCCCATATGCTGAAGCCACCTTAATCACACCTCTGTATTGAAATATGGCCCATTAAAGAGAGGAGATTAATACTGTAAATGCTGGGTTATCTTTCCACTTCAATAGATGCTGTCAAGCACTTTTTAAATAGTAATTAATTTAAATTTTTGTTATGGTTTCCTTTCCTTCTTCCCCCACTGTCAAACATCTTGCAAATAAGTGTGTTCCCTCCTGGGATGGCTCTTTGCTGTGTAGCAGCAGGGTTCTCCGCGGCTGCCTCTCGCTCCCCTCCCGTCCCACGTGCAGGCTCTGCCGGCTCCTTTGCTCATCTCTTTGCTCCCATGCTGGATTGCAAAGAAGGGGCTGAATTACGGAGCTGGCACTTTCCTTTGACACCCCCCACCCCTGGCTGAGTTTCGCTCACTGTAGTAGCACGTGTTTGTTTTTCCCTCCCCCTTGCACACATGGGAGATGTAAGCCCGTCCTTCACATCGACCAGGAGGGCTGCGTCCCCTCCAGCCCGTTCCCTGGACCTCCGAACGGCACGTTTTTCTACACCCCTTTTGGGAAAGTGTTATCCTACCCCTGGGTAAGGGGGTGAAGAAATTGGGGTAAGATGATAGGGCATCTGCTTCTTTAACTGCGTATTTAAGCCTCATTAAGGCTGCTGCCAGGACTGCCAGCCTTGCCGTGGTGTGAAGAGTTCAACATTGTGGAGTTAGTAAGAATTAATATTCAGTGGCAGCTTGAGCTCCAGTATCTTAAATTAAAGGGCTGATATAAATTTCCGAGGAAGTTGTGCTTGTCCAGGGTCAGGTGCAGGGGGAGCAAAGATGCAGAGAAGTGCTGAGCAAATAGCAGAAAATGTCTTTCATTAATATTCATTTAGTTCCCAGGACCATATTTTCAATTTAACCGTGCTCACAGCTCTCGTGTGTTTATTTTCATAAGCAGCGCAGTGCTCAGGCCTTGTGCACCCACGTGCTTGTAAGCAGTGCATTTGTTTCGCTCAGTGCTAGCTGATCTTCAATTTTTGGTGGAAAATTCGCTATTTGCAATGTATTTGGTCAGGTGCATGAGCCGTAAGGAATTGTTTCTGCTCAACTGGATTTCTTCTTCCCATTTAGCCACGTGGCACCCCTGAAAAAACGCCTAATTGGGCAAAGAGTACAGGGTCTGCCCCGTTCTGCCTTCTGTGAGGCGCTGACATCAGCCTTGCGTAGGTGACTTTGTGAACTGCAAGCTGCACACGGGATTTGCAGTTGAAACCATTGGCACTCCTGGAATTATTTGCAGAAGAAATTAATGAATAATTCCAAGTTAAAAGTAAATCAGTGAGTTTTGCGATCTCTGTTTGGGGACAGGCAGTAAGAATGAAATTCTCTGAATAATTATTGTGATTTACTGGGTGCTGGAGCAGTCTGAGACTCTCCCTCTTCTGTGACTGATCTAATTCCACTGAGGTCACCAAGATCTTCTCTCTTAGTATCCCAAAAGGTGCCGGTAACATTGCCTTACATCCGCATCAGTCAGTCATCCTCCAGTCTTCATCCAAAAGGGCACCTGCATCTCCACAGACTGACAAAAATCCATTTCCTATTAGGTGTAAGAAACTGGAGGAAGCTGCTTTGAGGCACAAATACCTGGAGCCATCTCTGTAGGGTTTGGGGGGGGAAAGGGCTGGCTGTACTTTTGCCGATTCCTTTACTTGTGGAGAGGGAGGATTTGCTCTGATGTCTGTTGTGCTTAGCACCAAGACGGCCGTGGCTGCCTTCACCCCCAGCTTAACATCTGCTCCTCTTCCTTTGCTCTTTCAGCCTACCAGCTCGTCCGATGTCAGCCTCCGACCATCGTTCCCAACGCAGAAATCGTCACCGAGAATGAAGAATTTAACATAGGTAGCCTCTCCCGGTCCTCTTAGCCCTCCTTCCCCCTGGCCCAGGTGCTGGGAACGCCCACGGGAAGACACGCGTGGGTTGGAGCTTCAGGAGACTTCACACGTGTAATGGTGTGTGGCGTGGGGAGCTGCGTGTGACCATGCTCAACGCCCAGCATTCACACGGGGTCAATCTGATCTGGTTGTCCCGAGGCTTTTCCTCTCTGTTATTACAGAAGTGGTTTGGCTTTTGTGAAAACCCTGAGCTTGTTCAGAAACATTCAGAAATCTTTGCCACAATAAGACTTTCAGGTGTTTCAAACAAAGCATTGTGTGAAAGCTTAGAGGCCGTTATTTTTTTTTTGAGAAACTTTCACCCATATCGACTGTGCTTTTTGTGTTTTTCGCTGCTGTTCACGGTTACATCCATATTTTTAAGTATGTCTGCAACCAGTGAAGTAGCCGTGATTTTTTTTAAAGCAGCTTTTCTCGCTGTCTGCTCTCTTTGAGGGAAGCCTCCACCTGAAATAGCTTGCACAAATTATAATAGTCTCAGCAGCATGACAGCAGTTTATCCCAGCTGAGACACCCGCAAGCCTTTCTACGCCTTTTATTTCTGCACGGTCAGGCCAGAGCAGGATGGCAGAGGCACGGTCAAAAGGTCTCTGCGCCCCATGGCACCCTGTTCCCAGGCCACGCTTCAGCCTTAATGAATTGATCCTTCTCTTGAGTCACGGTGTTTTCGGTTTCTGTCTGTAGGTGACATAGTGAGGTACAGATGCCTTCCTGGCTTTACCCTGATTGGAAATGAAATCCTGACCTGCAAACTAGGCACTCACCTCCAGTTTGAAGGACCTCCACCCACGTGTGAAGGTAAAGCCGGGGGTGCCCAGCGTGGCAGCCAAAGCTTCCCTGCCCAGAGACTGCTGCAAAACGGGGGGGCTTGCTAAGGGAGGGAGCAAGCTGGGTGGCAGCTGGGGGAGGTTTCCTTGCACATACTGCATCTTTAGGGTTAATTCTCAGATCTCCAGGGTCCCAGTAGTGCAAAACCACGCGTGAGGAGGGTAGTGAGACATCTCTCTGCAGGGAAAGGCTGTTCTCCCGACCCGCCTCGCAGCCTGTCCCGGGGCCAAGCGCCTTGGCTGGGCTCAACCAACAACCAGCACAATGCGGTGAGAGATTTGCTGAGTGACTTATTGCAGCCATGCTCTGATAAATGATAGGGAAATTTCCTCCACCCCCCGCGGGCTCCGGGGAATTTGCTGGGTCTCCGCACCTTCTGAGGGGCTTTGCCTCACACTGGGTACCCCTGCATTGTACCCCAAGCCCCTGGTTCAGGAAGGCACTTCAAGCCTGTACTTCCCTGAGCAGAGGTCTAACGCACTGTGTGTCTGACTGCATTCGCAGACTCATTAAAACAGTCACCCAAATGTCCTTACCCGGGGACGGGGGGAGGAATCCTGCACTGACAGTTTGCTAGTGATACATGAACAGCCAAAGGAAGATCAGGCTGCAGCGAAGTGAGCTCCTCCGGCGAGGCAATCCTGCGAGGAACAGCTTCTCTATTAGTGCCACAGAATGTATTACATGGGAGAAAAATGAAAGCCCCAAGCACGCTGCGTTGTACACCTTGCTGCTGCTCAGGAGGGATCCCAAAGATGTTTCCATGCTACCATGTTACCGTATTTATCCTCTGGATTCCTGCTGGTACTTTTGCTCACTCCAGCCGTGATTATTTCATCTCCTTCATTCCCTCCTATCTGAACATTTTTACCATATAATGGGATATTTTTCTATAGCTTTATTCTTTCTGAAATAGCATGAACTGAAGGAGAGAAAGGGAGGTCATTCAATTATTTACTGATGGTTGTTAGCCTGGGGGTAAAGGGACTGCTTAAATTGCATCTGGCCACCAATTTATAGAGGTCAAAATATCACTGATGGGATTAAGGATTTGAGAAGAATACACTGTTCTTTCTGGATAGTTCTGGCTGTTTTCTATTAATACAAGTACAGTGTTTACACTGGGTTTTAGTGACAATTATGGGTAAAGATCCCTTTCTTTTTATGCTTTTTGCTTGCTTTGTGTGTTTGCCGCCTCTTCTGGGGTGTTTTTGCTGGCCTCTTTATTTAGTGCTTTAACCGGATTTAATATTTCCAGAAGCTGAATGGGCTGTACTGATTAGAGAAAGGAATTGGAGTTCTTATGTCCTACTTAATAGCTCTGTGGGTGGCCTGGAATAAGCCTGTAGTTCCACACCTTGTTCTAACCTCGGTAATAAAGTTTCCAGGGATTCCTGGGGAGCGTTTTGTAACTTGAGAATAGTTGCTTGGTTGCAGTGCTTTTCATTTTGAAAGAGATATGAAATAATGCAAAGACGGTTGAAACTGTTTGTACTGTTGCTTTTTGCCCCTTCCTTTAAATGTGGCAATTGCTCGGATTTGTGGAAACACAACGCGCTTCATTTGGAGCCTACGTCAGGGTTTAGGGATTCTCTGTGAGCCCCAAGGGCCAAGGTGTGCCGTGGATGTACACAGGTAGGAGTTGTGCTCTATCTTGACCTAGCTCGTCAAGACAGACCTCCTTGGCCATAGTATCTTGTGTTTCCTTCCTTCCTCTGCAAAACAGGAAAATTCACGTAGTATTGTCTCTCCTTCCCGTTCCCTGCAGTGCACTGTCCGATGAACGAGGTCATGACGGACTCCACCGGAGTGATCCTCAGCCAGAGCTTCCTGGGAAGTTACCCTCACTTTCAGACCTGTTCTTGGGTGGTGAAGGTAGACCCTGGGTATAACATCTCCCTCACCATCGAGTACTTCCTGAGCGAGAAGCAATATGACGAGTTTGAAATCTTTGACGGTAAGAGATTCACCGGTTTGACTTGCATAGCAACTGAGGGGAAAGGAAGGAAACGGCAGAGTTTTGTTAGTTGTTAATCTCTGTTCCCAGAGCGCGCTGGGGAGAGCTTTCCACCGCTATGCCTATAACCTGCTGCTGGACTTAAAGAAAACTCCTCCTAAGACTCATTGATTCTGTGGATAAGAAAATATCAATGATTTTTGCATGACTCTGAAGTATTTTTCCAAGGGGCAGGATTTAGCAAGCTCCTGGGAGAAATGGTAGCGGAGGTTGCTGGGAAGGGGCGAGCTGAGAGGTGGGACTTCTCATCCCTGAAGCCCACGCAGACCAGGTTTTTAGGCCCATGAGCTCTCATGAACTGAGAGGGGATCTGTCAGTATTCACAACGATGCAGCTTTGTAACCAAACGCAGAATGCGAGTGCTGTGCTGACGCTCCTGTGGTTTCCCATCGGGACTTGAGCCAAAGGCAGAGTGCCTGGAGCAAAATCCCGGTCTTACTGCGATCGACTGGGCTTTCTGTTGGTTTCCCAGGAGCCAGGTGTCTGCATTGAGACTCGTGTTCACAAAAACGGCTGAGCGTGAGCTGCCGTTCCTGGGCTCGGGGTGAAAGCTCCTGTGCTGCAGTTCCACAACACGCCTGTTCCTTCTGCATCAACGCCCTGGCGCGTGAGGCCCACGAGTGACTTGTTTGTGCCAGTCCTGACTTTTCCTCGCTCCTCCGTCCCTACAGGTCCCTCTGGCCAGAGTCCGCTGCTCCTGTCGCTGAGCGGGAACTACTCTGCCCCTCTGACCGTCACCAGCAGCGGGAACAAAGTCTATCTCCGTTGGTCCTCTGATCATGCCTACAACAGAAAAGGTTTCAAAATCCGCTACTCTGGTAAGCAGACAGCAGAGACGACATACCTCTGCCGAGAACACGGCCGGCCCTTCAGCCAGGGCTCTCCGTGAAATTGCTGCAGAGGGGCAGAGGCCATCTGTGTCGGCAGAAGCTGCCAGGGCCTGGGAAGGCACGCAAAGCCGGGCTCGTTCTGAGCTGGTGAGCCTGGGGAAGGCAGGTTTATTTCCAGCAGAAACCTTCAAGCTTTGGCTGGTTTCTCAACCACTCTTAAGAATCAGAACCAGAATATAAAACCATAAACGGCGTGGCTCTGGATGAATGAAACCCATCCCACGCGATTCACAGTAAAGATTGCTGTGTAACTCAATTATTGTGTCCTTGCAATGAGGCCATTTTGAGATGTTTGAAGATGAACATCACAAAACATAACTTGTGTTAGGAGCTGCTTGGTGCATGAGGCACGACTTGCAGGTGACTGATGGTGTTACAGCGTTGGCGGTGAACTGTTTAACACACGCTGTGCTCCTGCGCAGGCGTTCTGCCACTGCTCTCGCAGGAGCAGGACCAGGGAGTCTTGGTTGCTCGTTCAGCACAAAACCGCTGCTGGATACTGAATGTTTGCTGAGAATTCCTTAAAATGAATTACTGCGTTTTGGAACTTAGCAAATCTTAATTAATGGAAGTTATAAAACTGGGTTGAGAACTTGCCAGTATGTCATAAATAAATAATGACTTTACTCAGTAAAATAATTAAGTAATATTTAATTATCAGAAATTAGTCTTTATTTCTAGAGCCGAGTGAAACTTGGATAGTAGTCCTGCGCTTTTTCCCCCTTTGACTTTGTATTTATCCATCACAAGTTCTCTGTTTCTTGTATAGCCTTAGGTTATGGTAAGCTCGGCATAATTCCTGAGAACAGGAAGGGAATTTGTCTTGATACTGCCCATCCAGTGACTGGTTTATTTTCTTCTGCCCTTCTCTCCAGCTCCTTACTGTAGCCTCCCGCAACCGCCAGCCCACGGGTTGATTCTCAGCCAGACGGGTCTGCACCCCGGCAGCACGGTCCGCTTCGGCTGTGACACGGGCTACCGCCTCGTTGGCCACAGCACCGCCGCCTGCTCCCAGCACCCTCAGGGCTACTTCCACTGGAATGAAGCGATCCCGCTGTGCCAAGGTGAGAGCAGGCAAATGGATCGTTACGAGGATCCGGGAGTCCTAGGACGGACTGAGGAAAACGTGGTAAAAATAAAAACCTATTGTAATTCCCCCAATTCCCTATTGAGAACAGGCTTGGAGCTGCAGGTAGGCAGTGAGAGGTGCTGCTCCTTATCCAAGTCCTTGGGAATAGATGAGCAAGGAGGGAAGGGAGTAACTGTTTGGGAGCGTTCGGGATGGGGGAGAAAACAAGCATCTGTGTAAAGGCTACTGGTGTAGAAATGTTTGAACTCTCAGCAAAGATACAGCGAAGCCTCAGTTAAGGACAGGAGAAGCTTGGAAGAATCTGGAAAGGCTGGCGGGAGCATGGGTCCTGCTGGGTTTTAGTGACTGGAATTTCCTTTGGTATTTCTGGAAGTGCCCTCTTTGATCTGCGTGTGTCAACGGGGGATGAGAAATTTCTTGGGATTCAGATGGTGCCCAGTTTCTGTTGGCTTCATATAGGATTTAGGCATGTAGTTGTTCTTTCCACGTTTCCTCCTAATTAACCATAATCTTTATGATAGATCATACTTAGCGCAGGGCTCCTTCCAGGCGTGGAGCGGAGGGGAGGACAGGGCAGTGCGCCCCAGGGGGCTTTGCCTCTGCGCTATTTTGTCTCCCTCGCTATCTGCACTTTCTGATTGCACCTTTTTTTCAATCCACCAATCATCCCTGTTCCTTTGTGTTCATAAAATGCCCATCTTTATTCTGATGAAGCCTTTCAGTGTCTTTGAACATTCATCCGTGTTCCAAGGGGACCGAACACTGGGTATTAATATTGCATTGACTTCCCTGGAAACTAGCCAGAGAACAGAGACAGCGTAGGCAAAATCTCATTGCGGTGTCTGCATTGTTGTCCAGTCCAAGCTGTAAGGAAAAGCAGGGTTGTTTAGTGTGGGAGGTACCGAAGAGCCTTGGAAAAAATCCTTTCTGTGCTCCTGAATCACTTAGTCTCTTTGGAAATCGCACAGGGGTGCAAGCCATCCTGCTTCTAAAGGGTGATTTTGTGCTGTGGGTGCTTACATCCATTTGGAGCCCTCTCAAGGGGCTGTATTTATTTAAAGGTGAGTGGAAAGCAGTAAACCAAGACCCTGCCACCCAGTCCCGTTGGCAAGGGAGAGCTGGGAAACTGGGCACAAGCTCAGACAGTGATTTAGCCTCCGCGATAATGCGGATGGGGACAAACGCCAAGTGCTGGAATGAGCAGATGAACCGCACAGCAAGACCGGCAGGCACGAGGGGCTGTCATGGCAACTGTGCCTCCCGAATCCTTAGCCCGGCGTAAGGAATTTCTTGCCTTTTTTAAGGAAAATCATGTAATCGAGAATAGATACAAATGCTGCTCACTCTTTCCTGCCCTGGTGCGCTGGAATGCCACCCAAGCCTCATGTTCAGCTCCGAAATCTATATTTGCTTCCAAGAGGTGTAATGGTGTGTGCGGAATGGATTTTCAACACGGAGGCGGGGAGGAGATAGAGGATGTGTGGGGAGGTTGGGAGAGGATGTACTTGGATGAGGTATCGCCTGGCAGCAATGATCGAAGCAGAAACGAGCCCCTGCGTGTCTGTTCCCAGGCCACCGGGGAGGGAATCGGAGCCAGACCATCCGCGGCTTGTCACTACCTGGCCTGGAAATGCCGGGGGGGCTCCTGCGGTGTTGCTGAGCACCCCAGATCTGCACCATGGGATGAAGGGGTGTGGGAAGAGGATTTCCCATGGGAGCTGCGTAAGAAGCACTAAACCCACGCACCCTGCGCCGTTCCGGTTCAGCTGAATGCGTAACGTGTCGGGAGATCCATGGACACAACCCATGGTGCCACTCCATGGCAGTCACCAACACAGAAAGAATTCCAATTCGTATCATTTAGGTAGGCTCCTGCTCCGATTTCCCCTTTGGAGGGGTGCGTGTCTCCCCACTGACCACGCAAGAGAGCAGCTCGGTCAGGAGCTTGGTGCTGGATGTCCCTCTGGAAGAGCCTGGCTCTCCAGCGACCAGCGAGGAGGAGAACTTGCTGGTCACGTTAGATCCTGAGGTTTCAATACCCCTTTGGGAAAGTCACCTCCTCTCTCCGTTTCCCCGTATTTACGTCAGGAATCTTAATACTAGCCCATGGTTATCAAGTGCCTTGAGATGGATGCAGGAGGTGAGTGAGCGGCAGCGAGCCGGAGCTGTAGGAGAATTCATGGCGGAGCAGCTCCCCCCCCTGGCCTCGAGCAGCTGATAGCCAAGGCTGGCTCTGCTCTTCTTGCCCGCTTCAGCTACATAAAATCCAACATCCTATTTTTTTCCCTACATTGCTCTCAAAGCCAACTGGCAACCTTTTGTTTTGGGCTGTACTCAATTTCTCATCCTTTCTGGTGGCCAGGACTGCATGGCAGAGGTTTGGGAACTCGATCCATAACACTGCGTAAAATGCTCACACAATCAGCTGTGTCAGGAGGAGGGCACTGGGGTGCCCGTAAACACATGGTCTAGTTAACAAATGACATCTCCCATCGCTCCTTTCTGCCAGCACATAATCCTCTTCCCCTTCCCGATCCCCTCTGAATAATTTTTACTACGTGCTCTGTCCTAGCTGACATTTATGGAAGCAGCAGAGAATATTCTGCAGGGAACAATCTTGCGTTGGCACAATGGGGGAGAGCATGACATGATCTAACGTGCCTTTTCTGTCTCTGCTTTCCTATTTTTAAGCTGCTTTGTTTTTGGAATCCCAGCTGCAGATTTGTTTTCATAGCCTCTGTCCCTTTTCCTAGCACATCATCTTCCTGCAGAGGTTTTGCACCTCTGAACCCCCACAAGTGCTCCTTCCCCTTTTCCCCTGGCCCGTGCTCTCCGTGGTTCTCTCCAAGCCAAATGCTGGTTTGCTTTCCCCTGGAACAACTACTCTCTTTCGTCGTCTCTGATTCTGGTGGATTGCAGTGCCCACAATTTGAGCCTCAAAAATGCTCTTTGGAGCAGATGGCAAGTTCATTGCCACCGCAAAAATCAAGCTTCTCTGCTTTGTCCAAGGCTCTGTAAATAAAAACTTAACTAATACCACGTTCTGCTGAAGGAGCTGGATTTGCAGGGAAGGAAGGATCCTGCCACGGGTGCAGGGCAGCAGAGGTTGCAGCCCCAACCGGCTCTCCCTGTCTGATCTTTGTGTTATAGCCCGGCCATCTACAGGTGAAGAGGGTTATATTTTTTTATTATTTTTGGTGGCTTAAAGACATTTTTAGTTAACGTGTCCGGCCAAGAAGCGCTGTATTATTGCTAACTTTTGTATCGGGGCAGGACTTACGCAATGGAGAGGCTGTAAATGATCAAGCAGAGCACCTGAGAGGTGGCAGGGGAGCTTGCTGGGAGGCAGGACCGGGCAGCAGTAAGTCGTCCTTCCCTTGTGCCGAGAAACGACGGCAATTGGCAGCTCCACCTCACTGACCTGGAGCAGAGCTGGCCCTGATCTCTTCACTCCGGTGTCTCCCTGTCATCGCTGTGCCTCAGTTTCCTGGTGGCAAATAGAGGTGATGAGTTTTGGCGAAGCATCGGGCTGCAAAGAGAATTGAACAGAGAAAGGAGAAGGCTTTGCTGGGAGCAGGGCATGGGAAGGGGGTCAGCTTTCTCACCAGCCTCTTGGGCTGGATGCAACATCAGAAAGTTACAATAAGAGAACTACCAGGTGGAAGGGAAGGGGTAGGACCTTCCAGGCCCCCTCTTCTTCTGCCTCAGAATGAAATTGGTATTCAGCGTGGCTGCTTGTCTAGACACCCAGCCTTGTAGAGAGATTCGCCAAGCTCCTTAGCTCGACGAAGTGACATACATGTGATTATCATTTCAACCAGGGGTATGCCTGATCGTGCTGATACGAGCCTGCTGAATTACTCACACCTATTAGCAACACCAGCATCTGCAAGGTGCTGTGTGATTGTGCTCCAGGCTGGGGCTCCGGCCGACTCCTGTAGCAGTAGTGGGGTAAAAGTGTCTTGGACCTCGAGTGGTGGAAAGCTCCAGTGGTTGTGCTGATGCTGTACACAGTAAGTTTGGTCTCTCCTTTCAGCGCTCAGTCTGGTCCATGTCACCAGAAGGTGACTTTCCTAAGGTTGCTGATTTTCTAGCCCTCATTTGTGTGCAGAGGGAACAACAGGAAGGTGAATGTGTGTTGCAGTATCAGCATGTGGCTCAGGAGACGTAGGCTCAGCCCCCAGTTCGTGCATTAGCTGAGTGGGAGCAGCTCAGGCTACTGCAGGAAGGAATGGATTTCACTTAGAGCTTTTTTAAAATGCAGACGGTTGTTTGGGTTAGGTGTTGACCTCCAAATCAGCGCTTGCTGGCAGGCTCTGCTCATCTCGTGCCCCGCAGAGGCTGTTGGCAGCTGCGCTGGCTGGTGGTCTCGCAGTGGCAGCGTTACAGGTCCCAGGCTGCTCTTCCCTTGTCATCCCGTGCTGTCCAGACGGGTGGGCTTGCGCCTCCCGCCCGAGCGAGATGGGCTTCCCCCAGAGCCAAGACTCGGAGAGGGATGGGAACCCGCATGGTGGTTTTGGAGGCAGGTCTGGGTTTGGTCTCCCAGCTCTTCTGAATGCCGATAGAGGGGAAAAAAACCAGATTGAGTGACAGACTCCCAGTGCTGGTTTTCCCAGCGGTAGGGAAGAGGGTAACAGGGCTTGTCATGTCTTGCGAAACTCTTGCAGTATAAATGAATGCGATTCTGCTCTGTCTGTATTTGGCTGTTGCTCGTATTTCTGTGACCTGCCTGTCCCCTTTCTGCCCTGTTTGGCCGCTCTCCTGGCCGCAGAACTGAGGATCTCAGCAGGAGTCGTGGAGAGCATCTTCTCCAAAGTGCTGCCATCTTGAGCAGCCATTTGGCATCGTGCCTGTTTACCAATTTTTTCTCTGAATTCCCCCCTTACCCTCTCAGCCATAATCTAAATTTAGCCTTCCTTCTGCCAGAACATAATTATACAATTTGCTGCCTTATGTAATCCAGAAGTGCTGTTGGAAAGGGGTTTCAGGTTGTTGCTGCTGTGGGATGTAAATACAAAATGTTATTGCTATCTAATCCTTTATCTCTGTGTGAAAACTTTTGAATAGTGTGCTGATGCATTTTGTGTTACAGATATTATAGAAAGTACGAGCCAGAGTCTCTTCCAGTAGAAATTGGTATTCAGTGTTGGCTTTGCTGTTACCACGCTGATAGACAGGAGTTGAAAATCTGATCCTCTCTGAAAGCGGGCGTTCGTTGCAGCTTCTGGGCTTGAAAACGGGGCTGGAGCCTTTGTAAATAGGAGACCTTGGGATCTGGGCTTTCAGCTCACTTACCACAAATCCATGATAAAATTGGAAGCTGACTGATTTCTCGGCTGTGTTCTTTCCCTCCTTCTTCCCAGCTCTCTCCTGTGGAGTCCCCAGAGCCCCGAAGAACGGAGTTGTCTTTGGCAAGGAGTACACAGTGGGTACGAGAGCCGTGTACCATTGCAACCAGGGCTTCCAGCTGCAGCCCGGGGAGCAGCCCAGCGCGGAGTGCCTGCAGGCAGGGCAGTGGAGTAACGGCAACCAGCCCCCGCGGTGTGTGGGTGAGTGAATGCAGCCGGCCAGTCCCACGGGGAATTTTGGAAGTCCCTTCAGTAATGTCTTCCTGCCCTAGCACGGACGGCTTTGCCTCACGGGTGCAGTGGGACACCAGGTTTCTAATCCTGCGTATCCTGGGTCTGATGTACCCTCTCACGCTGTTTTGGTTTCCCTCCTGTAAAACAGAGATGCTAATACTGGCCCCCTTGTTCAAAAGCCAGCGCGCTTGCTGAAGTGCCCTGGAGTTAAACAGCTGTTAATGTCTTTGTCTCATTTCTTTTCCCTGACTCACCACATCTGGTTTTTAGCTGTCACCTGTCCCGATATCAACAGCATTGCAGTGGAGCACGGTCGGTGGCGGCTGACCTACGAGATGCAGTACCACTACAACGCCCAGCTAATGCTCATCTGTGACCCTGGGTACTACTACACGGGCCAGCGGGTCATCAGGTGCCAAGCCAGCGGGAGGTGGAGCATAGGCCAACCGATGCCGACCTGTAAAAGTAAGAGCAGTGAGCCCAGGAGCTGCGCCGGGGCAGGCCACCTTCACGGGATGTCTTGCAGGGAACGGGGTTTCTGTCTTCCATTCGGTGGCTGTGCAAGCGCTGCTCTTGCCGTGCGAACACGCCGCAGCCCTGGCTGCTCTTGGCAGCATCTGAGAGCGCGGCTCCAGAACTGCTCTGGTAGAAGAGGGTTTGTATGCAGGGAGAGGTCATCTGTTGATCTGATTCTTAGTTTAATCTAAACAGTTCTGCAAGAACTCAAGTACATTAGCTCATCTGTTACTGTCAGGTCCCAGCAGCTTAGCTGTCACTGGTGCCAGATGCTCTGAAGTTTGCTTTTAAGAAAGAAAATTAAAAATTCTGATTTAAAACTTAACTTCTTCCAGTTTTATGCGAACGCCAAGTTTACGAGGGTAACAGTGTCACCTGTAAATCAAAAACACTCTTGGCAAACAAGGAGCCCGCTCAGTCGTTCTGACATGACTGCTGTGCTTTGGATCGTTTCTTTTGTCAAAGGTGGAGGTTTTTTCTCTCTAAGTGCAGACTGAGACAGAAAAATTTCTCCTTCAGAATGGCAGCTTTCCCTTCCCTCCTGCCTCCTTTTGTTTCTAGAGATGCAACTGCCAACTTCGGTGACAGATGTAGTTTTACCCCTGCTAGCTCTTCAGCCAGATCCGGGAGCGTGAGCCTGACCTTGTTTTATTTCCTCGGCGTTATTGCCACCTAAATTCAAATGACAAGATCTTGGCAATGCACTGAGGTCAGAAGCGCCCAGCGTGAGTCTCTTGATTTCTTGCCGAGTGCGAAAGCACCAGAGGGTTTGCAGATCTTTAAAGGAGATAAAATAAAGAGCTGAAGTTTGTGGCTGGGAGCTGCATTTGCAAGGGCTCCTGGCCAGGCTCCAGCTGCACCCTGCAAACCCGGCTTTCGGCGGGGTGTCCTCTGTGGGTCTGATCTTCAGATGTCAGCTCTGTCCTGGAAGTCACTGTGAGAAAAAGCTGGGTGTCACTTTCTAATTGGAAATCTTGTGCCATTTTGTGGCTTTTTCTGGAAGTCAGGCTTCCCAATGGAATGGAAGCAATGGAATGGAATAAATAATAAAAGCTAGCAATGGAATATAATAAATAATAAAAGCTAGCAATGGAATATAATAAATAATAGAAATATTTCTGTGTTGAAAACTTCCTGTGTGAAAAACTTCTATAGTTTCTTCCTAGCCAGTCTTAATCTTTAGTACTTCCCTTGCATCCTGAAGCATAAATATTAATAGCACTTTTATTTGTCACCTCATGTTACACAACTCTGAATCGTTGTTATCCATGTAACTGTTTAGTAATCTTTCCTACTCATTTCTGACTTCAATAATAACTTGTGGTGGTAATTTCTTTAAAAAACGCCTCTCCCTGCCTGTTCTCGCTTACAGTTCTTTGGGATCTCTTTTAGTTATCTCATGCGGAGACCTGCCAACTCCACCTAACGGGAACAAGATCGGCACGCTGACCAGCTACGGGGCCACAGCCATCTTCTCCTGCAACACGGGCTACACGCTGGTGGGGTCCCGCGTGCGGGAGTGCATGGCCAACGGGCTCTGGAGTGGAGCGGACGTGAGATGTCTGGGTAGGTGCGGAGCGTCCGTGGTGTGGCGGGGAAAGAGTCCTGATTGCGTTTCAGGAGGGAATAGGAATTTCGGATACTGATTCAGGAAAGAACCCACGCGAGGAGTCAGTGCTACTGAAGCTGTAGGGTTTTAAGTAGATATAAAAAGGAAGCAGATTTTGATTCCTTACTGCTCGTTAGGTGTGAGGTGTTCTGAGATTGGAGAGGAGAGCTTTAAAAATGGTATGTTGTTTTTATTGCTGCTCTGGCTTTATTTACGAGTGCAGAGGCTCGAATTCGGATCCACCGAGAGAGCCAGGGCGGTGTGCGATGCCTTCAGGAGGGGCAGGCGTGGGCTCTCGGTGATCCTCCTTGTCTCCCTCCTGCAGCGGGGCACTGTGGTGTTCCCAGTCCCATCGTCAACGGGCAGATCAACGGCGAGAACTACAACTACCGCGGCAGCGTGGTTTATCAGTGCAACCCCGGCTTCCGCCTAATCGGGATGTCCGTGCGGATCTGCCAGCAGGATCACCGCTGGTCTGGGAAGACGCCTGTCTGTGTGCGTAAGTATGTTGTCAGATCTCTCTAGCCCTGGTGACGGTCAGAGGACGAGCACACGTAAAGACGTTGTTCAGCGTTTACGCGCCCACGCACGCAGCGAGCGTGCTGCGCCGGCGCCCTGGGGGCTCAGAGCCGAGGTGCGGCAGGAGTGGCAATGCTGCGATTTTGGCTGCTTTGCTTCTTCCCTCTGCTTTGTAGGTTCAACCTTTCTTTGGTGTTTTTCATACGCTGAATTTCTAAGGGATGAGCCCGGTTGCAGGTGTGGTTTCTGAGGGTGTGGGGAGGTTAAAGCAGACATAGCCCCGCCAAGCACACCACTGTTGTCTTTGAGACCCGTGCTCTGTGCCGGAGGAAAATCAGTCTTTCTCCTCCTCTGATCCACATTCAGAAGTCACCTTGTGCAACCTGCTCATTTATCTTTCCAGTAAATAAGCTAATTAAGCAAGTCTCTAGAGCTCTAAGGTGTTAATAAGTTTAAGCATCTTCTTGTCAATGGATAGCGCAATCCACGTATTTCATATCATGATTCTCCAGTTGTTTGCCTCCAATCTCTCCTGTCTAGTTTAGAGCTTTGTGTGCTGAGGCACAATAACAGCAAGACAGGAAGCAAGGAGTGACCTATAAATGAATGAATATGCAGATTCCAGCCTAAAAACAAGAAACAGACTTATGTTGTCAAGGTTAGCAGAGACTTCAAAATTTGGAGGATTCTGGATGAGCTTTTTAGGAAAAGAATTATTGGAAAGGCTGTCTGTGGGTCTGTAGGAAGGTTTGAATTACTCTTGTGTCTGAGGATGTTCTGTTGAAAAAGTTTGAATTCGCTTTTACCTGCCCATATATACATACTAACCTTGGACCAGGAAATCATATTGATAGAGGTTCTCCTGCTGTCAGGCAGATTTATGGAGATGCAGGATTTTCTAAACATCCATTTTCATGGCTCATCTTGTTTCTTTCGGGAGGGACCGAACCCATTAAGAACAAAGCAGATGAATGTTGCTCATCTGTATCTGTCTTCTGACTCCTGAACCAGTACAGGGCTGGTTCCTGTGCGGTGCCTTTGTTTGGCTTTGCCTTGTGCCAGCTTCTGACTCTGGCACCTGAAAGCCCATCGAGCTTTTGTGCAGAGATCTGTAAAGGTGTCTTATGAGCAGAAGTTGGCCTTGAAGTTATTACACTGCGTTAGGCCTTGTGGATAACATAAATTTAATGTCATTAAAGCAGAGCATTGTTGGGCTCTGAAATTAGATGCCTTGAGGCTTTATTGCTTCTGAAGCAGCTCAGGACACTGTGTGTTAGCACATTATAATTTCCTACTGTCCTGATATTTTCTCTTTAAACCTGCTACAGTTGCTTCCTCTGTGTGAACGGGTCTTTTTGATCCATGCCAACTGCAGGGAGCCCTTTTTTTCAGGGACAGAATTCATCACCTGTTTCAAAACATGTCTAATCATATTCAGAAGTACCTCAGAGAACCTGACATCTGCTTCCTGCAGCACTGAAAGGCTATCTTGCTTCATATTTTTTAGACCTGTACCTGTCACCAGCTTGCATAAGGAATAAATTCCCATCCCTGTGGTATAGTCCAGCCCTGGCAGTCAAATGTGTTATGGATCTTTTGTGGGAATTTCATCTTCCCCTGTAGCTTCTGGCTTTGGCAGCTGTACAGCTGAACTGCTGGACTTGTGCTGATGGACCATTACCCATTACTGACAATAATCAGTATTGCTTTGTCCTCAGCTGTCGGAAGATGTCGCATTCCTTAAGCAGCTAAAAATCCCCGTATGGCGTATCCTGACGTTTCTTTTGCGCAGTGGAACTCGCTGCTGTGCTCGAAGCAAAGGTCTCCAGGCTTCGCTGGCAGCAGGGGCTGTGTCCTCCCTGTGTCGCCCACCTCTGCCGAGGTGCCAGCAGAGTGGCCCAGGCAAAAGCGCTTTGAATTTCAGTGTGGTGTGTGCTCGCTGCTGCTCCAGCCTTCGCCTCCGCGCCTTCCCTGGGCGTTGTCGGAGCGGCTCAGGCAGGCTCAGGCTTTACCTCCTGGCTGGCCCAAGCTAACATCAGCCGCAGGAACAAGAACTACACAAAAATCCTCATTACAGGGATTTAGAAATAAAGGTTTTCCCCCGAAGTTTTTCAAACTTAAAGCAGGAAGGTTTAAGCTTTTTAGGCCATATGCTAGAAACCTGATTTTTCTTATATTTTTCCTCTCTTTTAACTATCCCTCCAGGTGTAACTTTATACTGCAGTGAACATACATCTGACTTACACCAGGGTGAGGGAGGAAAACGTCAGGTTTCATGACTGTGTGTGATGCCCAGGGTAATGTAAGGCAATCATAGCAGTAGCTGGGATTTTTGAAGAGGAGCTCCAGGGATTTACGGTGTAAGTCAGTAGGATGCTGGCACTCCACTGCTTAGAGAGCGGTTCATAGAATTTCTTATGCCAGTAAAACGAACAAAGGTATGATGGTCTCAACTTGATTCAGTATTTCAACAGAGCTGGCCACAAATCTTTGAAGTTGGTGTGGGTTTCAGGGTTGATGTGGTGTTTTTTTTATGGTCTCCTTCCTTGGGAACTTTTTCCGATGGATAATCCACTTCTTCCAGGCAAAAAAGTAACATCTCCAATTTCTGATTGTAGCTATTACTTGCGGCCACCCTGGCAACCCTGCCAACGGCTTGACCCAAGGCAGTCAGTTCAATCTGAACGATGTGGCCAAGTTTGTGTGCAACGCTGGGTACCGCCTGGAAGGAGCATCGCAGTCCCAGTGCTTGGCCAACGGACAGTGGAGCAGCACCCTGCCCGCCTGCCGCAGTAAGTCGTCTGCCTCCGCCCTGCTCCGGGCAAGTGGGACTTGTCTGCACCGTCCTCATTGGTTTCGCTGGGTTCCTAAAATCCAGCTTGACACTGTCATAAATTTATGTAAAACAAATCTTGCAGTTCCTCAGGAACATACAAGTGACGTTTGAGCTCCAAGGGCTGTGTAAATCTCACGCAACAAACCTGATTTTTCCCTTGGGCTTCACTCAATAACCCTGCCCAGCTCTGCATCCTCCAAGACATCGAAGTATGTGTTGTGGGTGGGGAGGACACAAGAAAATATCAGGCCAGACCCTTAGCAGAGGTAACCCTAGGCCAGTTTATTCAAAGCAGACACCACGATCTTTGTGCAGAGCCCTTTCTGCTTTTAGGCTGCCCTACCTCCATTGGTATTAGCACTCAAGTTCACTTATCAAATCCCCTCCCTGCACGCCCTTCCTCTGTACTCCCTTAATCCAGTATCTCCGTCAATACTGTTGCTGTGTCGGTCAAGAAATCAGTTATTCTCAACTGGCTAATGTAAGTCCTGGTTTGGGGCCAGGGAGCAAGGCTGCTGCTGAGCCTCGTGTGGCAGGGGGAGAGCCCGCAGGATTGCCTCCGCTCTCTCTTTTTTCCTTTCAATAAGGATTTTTTTTCTATTTCTGCCTTACAGAATCTTAAAAAAAAAAAACCAAAACAAACCAAAAACCACCACCACCAAAAAAGCCCAACTTAAATTGTGGTTCGCAATTTTTTCCCCTTTTCCTGCTGATTTTTGGAGAATCCTTTGTTCTTTGTTACACCCTTTGTTTTGTATTTTTTTTGTTGTTTGTTTGCAGTTGTAAACTGTACTGACCCTGGGCACCTGGAAAACAGCATCCGTCAAGTGCAGCCAAGTGGTCCTCACAGATTCAGCTTTGGAACAACTGTCTCATACCAGTGCAGCCATGGATATTACTTACTGGGTACACATGTCCTTACCTGTCAGGGGGATGGCACTTGGGACCGTGCCCTACCACAGTGTCTTTGTAAGTTCTTCAGAATAATACCATAAGTTCTTCAGAATAATACCATCCGCCTCCGGCTCTCATCCCGTGTAGTTCTCTGTTGCTTAGCTGAACGGTCCTGTGAGAAGTCTGGATCTAGAGCCCTTTGTAATCCATGGGAATTGTTCCATCAGCTTCCCTGGCCTCTGGATCCTGCCCACAGAAGGGAAAATATGTGGTCTGAGGAGAGAAATCCTGCTAGACAGAGATGGTTTCCCTCTGCAGGGGAAGGCAGCTCCCCCTGAGTTTTACTGGTTCCGTGCAGCTCCAGCAGAAGTATTGCAGGTGGAAGAGGGCAGCAGAACTTCTGCAACGCAGGTCTTCGTGGGAAGCAGCGTGCAGTTAGCCTGGCTGAGGACGGAGCACATCTAGCCCTGCTCAGGCATGACTGAGTTTCCATACACGCACTCATACCCGCGGCTTCTGGGGGAGGGAAGTGACAGTGCGATGGTGAAATAAATGTAGCCTTTATTCTGCTGCCACAGGTGCTACAGAGGGTTTGCTTCCTGACCCTTGCTCTACGTTTTCCCCCTTTCTTACAGTATCTTGGCCCTTTCTGCCATTGCAGTTTGCAGAGAGAGTTAGGAGGTTCTGGGTGATGGTTTGGCTTAAGGCTGTTTCCAGTAACGTAGAAAACCTCTGTGTAGAAGGACACAAAATACGGTGGTCGCATGCCGTGATAGTAATACCCAGTGCAGGAGATCTCCAGGCATTGCATGAAAGATGTCAGTGCTGTTGTCTCTATCTTACACTGAGGGAAACGAAGCTCCAGAGAGGATTTGGAGTTGACGCAGGGCTGCCCAGCGAGGCAGAGGCAGGAGCAGACCAACCCCCCGCACAGCCAGCGTGTCCTTTTGGAGACGAAAGCAGCTGCGATCTCATTACCTGGCATAACGAATCGCTAAAGCAGTCAGCCATGGAGCTCCCTAAGTTCAAATCCGCTGAGCTGTTCCAAAGCCATGATTGTTTCTTTTTTTCTTGTATTATCCTTCGACATCCTGTCATACCAAGTAGTTTTTGGCACATTTTCCATTCCTTTTGTTAGCAGCATGCCACCTTCTCGCATTTGCAGCACCCTGCACCGGCCCTGGGGAGTTGCCAAATGATAACGGCGTGTTACTGCGGCCGCGGGGCTCCGGAGGGTGGTTACCTTGTAAAACCTGGGAGCCCGATATCTCAGGCTCCCTCAGTCCACAGCTTGCCAGCTAAGTACAAGTGATCTCCTTCCTTAAAATGTTGAGCATCCATTGACTTGGAGAATTTGTGGGCATTCTCAAAACTGGAAACTCAGGTCAGTTTTACGACTGATTATCTGGATTCGTGGTCTTAATAGTTTAAAAAAAAAAAAGTAAGAGATTTTTGCATGTGTTTGTTTTTTGTGTTGAACTTAAGATGTCCTCAGGGCTGAAACCCACACCTTTCGACACCCTTTCGAGTGTCTAGTTGCTGGTACCTAAAATTACTAGGCACTTTCTAAAACACAAATTAAGAAGGTTGATGCCAGACAAGCTTGGGTTGCAAATGTTGTCTCATGCCCGTTTCTGAGAAGGGAGTAAAACAGAGCTGATCCCCTTTGAGGGGTGGGAGAGCGAGTCCAATAAGTAAAGTACACGGGAGCAGAGCCTAACGCATCAGAAGAAACAGTCTTCACACTGGGTATATAAATCCTTTAAAAACCTTAATACCGCCACAGGTTTTAAGCTTAGCTGAGTCTGCTGGAGTATCTGTTATTAAATTGTTAGTTACAGTATGAGTTTAAGTATTAGCTATCAACCCATTTCCTTGCAATGCATCCTTGGTTTTAGTCACAGCTCTGCACCAGCATATTTCAACGCCCACATGCCCAAACATGTGCGTGCTCTCCTTTTTATTGAAACATACATCATGTTTTCTACCTAATGCCAGTGTTGTTATTTTTAGACTCTAGCAGAGGGAGATAAGATATCTGTTACAGACACTTTACTTCAGAAACACAGTGGTGCGTGGTCTTTACGCTGAGCATCCTCATCCAAACCTGTCTAATAGCCTCTAGACCTGACAGTGTATTTGTCAACAGCCTCCCTGTCTCCACTCTGATTGCTAAGCTAAAGTAAACCTATTAATTATTGTTAGCGGTGGTTTTTCACTAGCAATGGTCGAGCAAGCAGTGTTCAGAATCTGCCGGGATAATTTGGTCAGGGGTGACACAGCATCGGTTGCAGCTCTGGGGTGCCGGGGGTGAGGGTGTGCATGGAAATACTCATGTTTAAGAAGGGATGAGTTTTCCAAGGAACCTGCAAAATGCCTGTCAGTGTCAAGACCAGGCATTTTTGCACAAAGCCTTGGCAGTTCTTACAGGATGAGCTCATGTCCCCCAGAAGGAGACCGATGCAAGGTCTGCTGTGCCACACGTGCACCGTGGCATGAGCCACCGGGCGTTTGGTGGGCTCTGGGGCAGACGAGCGGGTTTAAGCTGCCAAGGTCCCGTGCAGCAACCTCAAACGCGCGGTGCTCTGCTGCGTACCTGCTGCATCTGCCTTCAAACGAGCATCACAGGCAGTTCCCTCGTGGTTGAAGCTGTTGCATCCGTCTCTTACAGTGATCTCTTGTGGCCACCCCGGCTCCCCACCCCACGCTCAGATCTCGGGTGACAAGTACACCGTGGGCTCCGTGGTCCGGTACAGCTGCCTCGGGAGGCGGACTCTGATCGGCAACTCCACTCGCATGTGCCAGCTCGACGGGCGCTGGAGCGGCTCCCTGCCGCACTGCTCAGGTGAGGTGGGCTTCGGGAAGGAGGGGATGGGGCAGAACCGTCCTCCACTACCCCTTTTTACCCTGCGAGGGGGTAGCCTGATGTGCTTTGCTGAGCTGGAGGAATGCACGTGCTACAGAGGGAGATGGTGGAAGACTCTGAAAATCACTGTCTGTCAGCTATCCAGTCTCCTGCAACTTGGATGATAAGCACTGGCAGAGAGTAAACCACTCAGCTTGCAAGACGAGGAATAAATCACTGCAGCAAATGTTTGTGGTGGGAGGTGTGCTGCAGCTTGCTGCTTTACAGTTTTCTCCATGCAGAGTCTGTACAAGTTGAACGTGTCTTATGCAAAATCAGGTCCTTGCATCCTGCCTGCAGCATCTGATCCTCTCTCTCATGCATTCCAATAGAAGCAGCCCGTGTGGCCCCTTTCCAGGGCCTGCCATCTGCTGCTATGGCACCACAGCGGTCCCAGGTCTGCACAAGGCAAGTGGAAGCTGGTACAATGAGTTTCCACATCATCAGCATCTCCACTGAGAGCAGTTTGGCAACAGAAGTCCCTCCCCACTCTCGTGCCAGAGTGAAAAAGGTCTTGCACTGAAAACATCCTGATAAGCGAAAAAGTCCCTGATGAGAGTGCCTTGGGTCAGAGTCCTGGGGGATGCAGTGAGATGTGCTTGCCAAGCCTTCCCGAAATGGGGTTGCTGGGGTCTCAGCTGATGGCCGCCAGCAGAAGGAAGGGTGCTGAACGACTGGCAGGATGCTGCGCAAAGCCCTCCCCACGCCATCCTCTTTCTTGGAGAGCATAGAGACAGACAAAATAAGAACTTAGCTGCAGCAAAGCATTTGGGACGAGTGTTAATTTTTAATTATGCCACTTAGATTTAGTAGCTCCACTTGACCAAATTTAACCTCTGCTTTGGAGGGGAAAAAGAAATCAGGCGGAGTCATCCTCATATTCGGAAGCCGTATCTGCAGAATCCTTGATCAGTAGCTGCTCGGGAGGGTTTTCTGCTCTAATTCGTGCCTTTTCCCCATGAGGTTTTTGCTGTCTCTCCTGTCATCTGTGCGGGTGGATTTTTGGAAACATTCAGCATTACTCGGACTAGTTCCTGCTGACATCTGTTGCGTGTGGTTTTTCTGAATGACTTCATGGAGGCAACTTTAGACCAAGGCTGATGGCGTTTGACAGGCCCTCTCCGATTTGGGGCCAGGTGAATGACCAGTACCTCAGAACCATGATTTCCACCCAAGGACTTGGGGAGAGGCTCCTCTTTTACACCAGACTCAGGCGGTACAGTTACAAAAGCAGTGAAGAGGCAGAATACAGCTCAGATCATCTCCTGCCAAAGGTTCTCCATTATGTGCAGAAGATCCCTACAGTGCGACAGCAGTTTTTGCAAGATGAAACAAAAGACTTTGATATGAGTCATTACGTGAAAGAAAATGCTGAACCTGGAGCATTCTCCCTTTCTCTTTACAAGCAAGTACGTTCCCCAGATGATGAATACTCTCATGATGTTTTATACTACATGTAACGCTGCAAAGGCTGTACCTGCAGCAAAGCAGAGAAGGCCCAGGAACCGGGAGCTTCGCTGCCAGCTGCAGGAGTGAAATAGTCTTTCCTGGCTTGGATGCGTTTACGCAGATCATTAGCGGAGAAAGCCAAGAACAGGCATGCACGGTGTGAGCCTGTGTCAGGCAGCAAGGAGGTGGGCATTTCTCCAGCCTGCTCCAGAGAGCCCCTGCAAGGCATCTGCTGCAGCTGCTCCTTCCTCCCGTCCCCCTCGCTTGCAGAACGTGCACAACTTGTACCAGCGGATGTTTCTCAGCTGGATCCCTCCTGCCTCTCTGCTCCAAACCCAACAGCTTCTTGTTCTGCAAATACAATAGGGCGTGCTGAGGTGGCTCGGAGCGTGTCGTAATTTCTGCTTGGAGGGAAAGCGTTCACATGACTGATGCTGGCAACCGAGCTGCTGTCTGCTGGAGCAGCTGCTGCAGAAAGCAGCTGCGGCTGGTGGAGGCTCCATCTTGAGATTCAGGAGTTATGGCCGTATTTTGCAACCAGCTTAAAACCAGCGGGCTCCCAGAGTTGAGGGGACGGACGTTTCATCTGGAATTTCCCCGCTTTGCTGAGAGCCAGTCAGAGTTAAACTGAGTCAGCCACACGATCCGGATCTGTGCGCTGGCCCTCTGAACGTGTGCAGTTGAGAGGGAAGAAGGGCCAAACCCACGACTTGCTTACTCTGCTGATACTGCGCTCTCTTCTTAACAGGAGGCAGCCAGGGCGTGTGCGGTGACCCGGGGATCCCCTCCCACGGCATCGGGCTGGGAGATGACTTCGATGTAGGCAGCGTGGTCAGGTTCAGCTGCGAGCCCGGTTACGTGCTCCGGGGTTCATCCGAGAGGAGCTGCCAAGCCAACGGCTCCTGGAGCGGCACGCAGCCGGACTGCGAAGGTACTTTTCCAACTCCGCACCCTCTCCTGCAGCACGCCAAGCCTGCTGTGGGTGTCCCCGGCGTTACCGCAACAGGGACGGCTGCCCAGCCAGCCCGTTCCTGCTGTTTTAGTTGCCAGGGACAGTCTGGTGCTGTGAGAAATAATACTCTTGTTCAGCGTTTCCTCCAAATACTCCATGTACGTCAAGGAGCCTCAATTCTCCCCTTTCCCAAGCATCTGTAGGTCACATCTCACAGGAGGGTTTTTCAGTGCTAGAGGATGAGTATCACTTTTTTGTGTGCCCGGCTCTGCTCCGCTATGCAGGGTACACCAGGGTGGCATGAAGGATTTCAGGTCACACGTGCTCATGCCAACAACTGGACTGAGGTATAGGGTAGGAAGAGCCTTTGGGATCTGGCCCTCACTTCCAGTCATCCCCCGAGACTGTCACTCACGGGCTTGCTGCAAGAATCACTGGGGTGAGTGTCTCTTGATCTGCATCATGTATCCAGCCAGATGATAAGAAAGGCCCCATTTTGGCATAACATCTGTGGGTACCACTGACTAATTCATTGTTGCTTTGTTGAGGAAATTCAGCAGAATGAGGAATGTCAATAGCTTCAAACCTCTGTTAAAGCTGGAACTGGCACATGCAAGAGTCATTTACATTAAGCAGAAACGCAAAATGCAAATTATAATCTAGAAAGCATATTTTCATATTTGAAAACCCCAACCCCCTTATTTTTCCATTTGAAGGACTCAAGTAAGACCCTATAATCCAATCTAATAAACCCCCAGCCAGATTCTCTGAGCTGTGCTGCTCACTGCTACTGTTCTATAAAAGTGTTTAAAAATCAATTGGGGAAAGAACAACAGCCAAACCGAGGCAGGATACCAAATGCAAGGAGACCTGGGCAAGTGCTTCTCTCCAGCTGATTTGAAAGCCAAAAGCTGAGAGAGAGTTTGTAAATGAATTGGAAATTTATTCCAAATTGATGGAGCTCTTGATTGAAAAGACACTGAATCATGTTATTAATACATGCAGGTCTCGGGTTTTTTTCATTCTCTGTTTTTTTTTCTTTTGGTGGAAAGGCTCTGTTCATTAATCTCAGGATAAATAACCCATCAGGTTCCAGAGGCACCAGAATACGGATCCCTGGCAGACTTTTTTTCATACTTTATGAATAATAATAACATTATGTCTATAATGTAGTCATTTAATGTTAAGTGCTGACTGGCCAATATAGGAAAGTAATTTACAGTGACGAGCAGCGTGCTGTGTCTCTGTCATTTGTATTCACAGCGAGCTGCAGGCACTACAAAGGTGTTCTTCTGACTGCACTTTGAGTGTTACGTTCAACTTTCTGGAACAGGTATTTATAGGAGAGGGAGGGGAGAGAACAATTTTGGGATTGAATTGAGGGCAAATGAAGATGAGAGCTGAGTGCCCAGGCAGGTGCGTGGAAGGAACGGGCATCTCTGCTGATGTGGAAAAGCTCCGGCGTGGCAGCGGAGCCGCTCAGCACCTTCGTGGTGCATTAGCTCTCTGACTCAGCCACTTGTTTGCTGCTCTCAGCCACCAAGATTGAGCAAAATCAAGCCTGATGGGGCTTCACAGGTCATCGGCACTCGTCTGCCCGGGGAATTCAATGCGAATTGCTCTCCAGATTAGCTGCGAGGTGAGCACAGAGAGTCTCAATCCATTCAGCAGGAGATGAGGGCCTGCTGCAGAGGAACACGTAAGTGCACGGACGTACAGAGGACACCGTGCAAATCCTACAGCATAACTAGAAGGGAAGGAGAGAGGAGCTGTTAGCTCCATTTCGGAGAGAGCAAGCTGCCATAATAGATTCAATTACAAAGCACGCGCTTGACTTTGAAGTCAAGGGGCAGATGTTCGACCGTCGGCGTCTTCCTGCGCCGGGACGGGTAGAGCTCTGACCCAGGAGGGGATGTGTGCGGCAGAGGGGAGCGCTGGGCTTCACAGAGGGTCACCTTGAAACTCATCGGCTCTTAGTCCTTGTACCTTTTACCCACTAGAATATTTTTAAGAAAACCAAAGCAATAAGGAGGCAGGAAGAAGCGACAATTGATTTTTCCAAAACGTACAAATGGTTTGGAATTAAATAAATTGCAGGGACTCCTTCTGAGACTCCTGCTTCAGTCTGGTTTACGTAGCTCTGGTTTTGTTGTCCCCAGTAACAGCAGCTTCCCCGGCTTTCTAAAAGTTGCAGATTTCAGGCCTCATTTAGCTTTAATTTCCAGCAGATTTTTAAAGTGTAAATGAAATTTTAGATGCTTTTTTCCTTCTTTCTCCTCCTTCCTGATGCCCCATCTGTGTTCACTGAGTGGTGCAGGAGGGGCTTATCAGCTGTGCTATGCTGTACGCTCCCTCCTCCTCCTCTTAGAAGTTGAGCAGAATATTTGCTTTTATAATGTTTATTTTTTCTCCAGGTGAATTAAAACTGCATCCAAAATGAGATGGGGCTCTGGCTGCAATTTGGCAGTTTCAGTAGACAGAAATGTGTTTATTTTAAGTGATAAGACTGGGAAAAGAAACTGAGTTTTATCTCATGCCCACTTGACCGCTGAGGACATGGGAAGTGGCAGGGCTGGGATCTTCTTTCTCTCCGTGCATGGTTAGGTGGGTTATGGGTTACGGATTAAATTAAACAGCATGGAAATTACCAGCTCTGAAGCAAAGGCTTTGAGACTCCAAAGGCTCTCAGCTGTGTCTTATTCCAGCAGGAGGTTTTGCCTGATGTGTCAGGCATCATTAGGAGAGTGTTTCAGCCAGGCGGTCGGATGGCAGCAGAGCCCAGAAGAAGGACCGACGGTTATAAAGATTGGGCCAGAGCGGGGGGGTCGGGGCTCTCGGGTCTTCGGCACAAGCGGGGAGGCGTGTGCTGATCGGGGTATGAAAGGTCTGGACTCCTGCGCTTGCCTGTCGTGTCTCCTGCAACGTGGCAGAAACGGAGACTCGGGCGCGAGGAGCGGGACGAGCTGGCTCTCGGCACCCCTTGCGCTCCTTGCTGCAGCGGAGAGTCAGACCTTTCTTGTCGTGTCCGTCATTTCAACTGAGCATCATCTCCTGAAATATTTCCCTGGTAAAGAAGCAGGAACTCTTAAGAAATCCCCATTTGATGCAGCTGATTTTCAGGTTATTTTCTTGAATTTTGACTTCAGTTTAAGGGTGGTTGGGTTTGAGATTCTTAAGAAGATGTGAGTGGGTATGACTGTGGGACTTCCAGGGTCTTCAGGATTTATACCCTATTCAAAAATCAAAGCCAAAACCAGTTTTATTTGGAGGCCTAATTTATTTTACATTTCCCACTGAAGCCAAAGGGAATTATTTACCCACTTACTGCTCACTTGCATGATTAGATCCTATTTATATTTAAATTATGATTTTCAAAGTTCAAACCTTTCATCCTTACATTATGGCTTCTTTTATATCTAGCCTAGACAGGTCGCAGCTGATGCACACTGCGATTAAACCGTTTCCATGAGTCTCTCCTTGCAGTCACAAAAGTAATATTTTTGGGTCCTCTGTGTGTGTTTGGCCACATGCATAGGTGGAGGAGGTTGGGCAGGAGAGACCAGCTGATGGATGGGCAGGCAGTGAAATAGTAATTTAGAGCTTCTTCTGAGTTGATAGAATCTGACTTTTATCCCAGCATCTCTTGGAAATGACGCCGTGTATCACAGAGACGTTGGCTGCATGAGAAATCTGTGACGAGAGAGCACCTCGGATGGTTCTAGGGCTGTGCAGAGTTTCTGTGCACACAGTCCGGAATGGTTATTAGTTTCCTCCCATCAGACAGATACGCCTCCAACAAGCTCATGTGTTAACAGGCTGTCAGCAAACTAAGCAACAAGGCAGAGGAAGACTTCTCGCCTTGCCTTGGTGGCCGGAGCTCATTGCGTTCCTGCTGGGGCCAGGAGTTGCGTTTCCCCGTGGAGAACGGCCGGCAGCGCTGGGGTGTGTGTGCTGGGAGGAGCCCCCGGGCAGGGACGGTCACCGTGCGTATGCACAGACCGATGCTCGTGCAGAGATGGTGGCACGTTGCTGGGGAGGGGTGGGAGCCAGGAGTTTCTTTAGCAAAGAGCTGGTGGCATGCAGTTTAAGCCTTTCCTTGATTCATGTGATTTTCTTTTATGTCCTGTAATTTCAGAGTAAATGAGGGCTGGATGCAATTATTGCAGGTGCTTATTTTGTCATGACAGGCCTTCGTGCACCACCGTTCACTCTGACGCCCTTTTATTGCTGTGGTGCTGAGGTACTTCAGACATAAAACTTGGGTACTGACAAACCTGTAATTGTATTCCCACAATATTCTCCCTCCTCTGAAAGCATAATTGGATATAGCTGGGCAGCCAGCAATGCCACGGTGGGAGAGCCACGGGCTCCCTTGCTGCTTTCCTTCCTTTGAAGCCTGCAAAGCTTCCCGCAGGGGCCAGAGGCAAAGCCGCACGCTCAGGTCCGGCTCCTGGAAGACGGAGGGACTCCAGGCTTGGCAGCACCTGCTTTGTTAAGCCGAGGGACCAGACGTGAGACTGAGAGCTGGGATAAGGCCTCCGCAAGGAGCGGACACGAGTCCTTCCTTCAGCCTGGAGGAGCGGGCGGGAGGAGGTGGCTGTGGCGGAGAACTGCGGGATCCCCCGGAGCGGAGCGGGGCTGGTGCTTCGGGGACGGGCTGGCTGCCGGGACGGAGCTGTGTTTTCGGTCCCCTGCCAGGGACGCTGTGCACGGCCGCGGGACCTGCTGCCTGGCGAGGTGTTTGGGATGGTGTTTGGGATCCTGTTGGACTGACGTAGCTGGTTTTCCTCGGAATAGCCTGTTGAGCCTGAGCTGATCCAGGGGCTCTGCAGCTAATCTTACTTTTATTGAGAAAAGTCTATTGCAGGATGAAAGCCTTGGGTGTTTTTTTTTTTTTGTTTGCTTTGGGTTTTCTTCTTTTTTTTAACTTTGCCATTTTGCTTTCTAGTTATATCCTGTGGAAACCCAGGAACCCCCAGCAACGCAAGGGTTATATTTAACGACGGCTTGGTTTTCTCCAGTTCCATTATATATCAGTGCCGGGAAGGCTATTACTCCACAGGAGTGCTGAGCAGGCACTGCACGGTGAACGGGACGTGGACTGGGACCAGTCCAGAGTGTACAGGTGAGCGCTGGAACTGGAAGATGAGTTGAACGATGCTGCCGGGCTCTGGGGACGGGTTGTCAGGGTGCGCTGGATGCTCGCTGCGGATGTGCACACACGCGTATGCCACGCTGAGAAACTCGGCTAAACTGTCTAATGGCAGCAGGAGTCGCTCAGCCTGCAATCTCTGCGAGTACCTAATGGAAAACTCTTGCTTTGGGTTTGGTTTTTTTGCCAGTTGGATGAAGGGAGCGCTGTCATAATTTTCACGAGTAGATGTCAGCCGCCCCGGCGCGGGGCCGCTTCTGACGGGGAGCGTCCCTGCCTGCCTCTGCGCGGCAGCGGGACGTGCGTGGGCAGAGCCCCAGCTCGGGAGCCCTCGGTGAACGTGTTGCGTGTCCTCGCAGCTGCCGCCCGCGGGGCCTGCGGCAGGAACGTGGATGACGGCAAACGTCGTCTTACATAAGAGTAATTAGGGTAAAGAGAGGAGGGGGTGCGGTGCCCTGGGCAGACTGTCTTCCACCTAGCCCAGATCTGACCTGGGTTTTCTTTATCATTTAATGTGCGTTAATACTTCTTCTTGCAAGGTCTTAATGCGTTATTAAGATCACTGCTCGCTCCACTGAGTAGAAGCAAAGTTTTCTCCACGTGCTGTAGCCCAGCCTGCTCCATAGCTAATGCCGCTCCCCAAATCCTCTGTGCTACAAACGCTCCCTTCTCCACGATTAGCGGATTACATCCTGCGTTGAAAAATGCTCAGGACCATCAGGTTTCTAGTTATTGCAGATCCGGTAGTGTGAGACAAGGGATGGTCAGCCAGAAACGCTTCTTTCTTTTTCTCTGGCAGTGATCAACTGTGGGGACCCCGGTGTGCCAGCCAACGGCGTTAGGCTGGGCAGTGATTTTACCTACAACAAAACGGTGGTGTTCCAGTGCACGCCTGGGTACATGATGGAGTCGGACAGGGCATCTTCTCTAACCTGCACGAAAGACCGAACCTGGAATGGCACCAAACCCGCCTGCAAGGGTAAGACTGGAGGATACAAGTTTTACAGGCCACAAACTTTTTGTAACTTGTGAGGAGGTAATAGGCAGGAACTGCCGCGTAGTGCCTGGAGCCCACCTGGGAGCTTCGCAGTCCTGTCATTTAATCCGTCTCCTGTGTTTATGGCGCTTACACGATTCTATCAACATAGCATGAACACCTTGCTATCTTCAGGTCTATCAGTCATCGCAATATGCCTGGGAGGGAGGTAATTGCTATTATCCCTGTAGTCGAGAAGGAAAAGTGAAGCACAGAGAGCAAAGTGACTTACTCCTCACAAAAACTCAGATCAAACTGGAATGAAATATTGTGTTTTGCAAGCGCACGCTTTTTGGCATCATCTAGAAGTCTGAAAAATGTTTCTTCCGACTTCTTTCATTATTTCTCAGTTCTGAGATTGCCTCTGTAGTTTGGAGATAGGAAAGGGAAATAATAGAGCAGTTGCAGGACAGGCTGGATCTCTTCTGTGAGTGTTTTACTCACCCACCAAGTGTAGATAAGGCTTGAGGCAGCATTTGTGTCCTTCTTCAGCAATCTGGAAAATTCACTGTCATGAATCTGATATAAATGCAGACCACAGAGAGACTTCCAAATACACTCCAGTTCTTTCAGAGGCTGTAAAGAGCAATTCTTACACTCCTCTTTCATTCTCTCCACTGAACTAATGTTGCAGGAATAATACAGAATGTGGCCAGAGTCTCATCTGGAGGCCAGGCTGATTTGTATGAGCTTAGCATCTTTCCCAGTGTTCCCCTGAGCTGAAAAGCAAAGCACTGCAAAAATGTCATATTAAAACACCCTAGAGTAGATGAAATACAGACTGGTTCTTGATTCAACCGCTAAGCTGAAACTCAGCCAGGTTGTCCAAAATGTATGAATCTTTCAGGGAATCTTAGATGAGTTTTCACACTAAGTCAGGCTGGATTCTTACCTTTGGTTGGAAATGAACACCGACTCAGAAATCTGACTGAGATTTGGGATTTGGTTAACTCCAAACTTCAAAGTAAAATCCTGGGGTTTACAACTGCACGCACAGCTGGAAAAGTTTGTACAGCCCCCTGCTAGGCCAGTCCCAGGAGGTGCTCCGAGAGCAGAGTATAACCTTGATCCTACATGAATTTGCTTGTTAATGGAAATAACTGTGCTGAGAAGTGAAGAGAACTGAGCGTGCTTTTGTTTCTCCTTCAGCTATCACCTGTAAATCCCCACAAGCCATCCCCAACGGCAAAGTCGTGGGCTCGGACTTCAGCTGGGGCTCCAGCGTGAGCTACGCCTGCCTGGAGGGGTATCAGCTCTCCCTGCCCGCCGTGCTGACCTGCGAGGGGAACGGGACTTGGAGTGGGGAGATGCCCCAGTGCTTTCGTGAGTAGGCAGCCGTCTACGCGCTCGCGCGTGCGTTGCGTGGAGATCTATGATTAAAACCCAGTTGTTTGACGCTCGCTCTCCAACATCTCCGGTCTCCACGTAGCTGCTGTTAGCGTCAACTCTGCCTTGTCTGGCGATATCAGAGAGGCTGCAGATTGACCGTTCCCAGTATGCGGAAAGTTAAATTTCTGGTTGCTGTGCTTCCTACCCCTAAGCCCGAGGGAAGTCGTGCATTAACTGAAGTCAGTGGGAGTTTTGCATGCCAGGAGAAAAGCATGATGATGCTTAGAGTGCCTGTATGTTCTCTCCTCCAACACCTCTCAAAGTCTGAATGTTCTCACCTCCAACAGCAACACAATTGCTGAGAGTCTTCATTTGCCGCCTCTGTAACGAGGAGGCAGTAATGGCCATGGGGACGCAGTCAGTCACTCCATCTCTTGTAACAGAGATGGGAGGTCACGTTTGCAACAAGTCTGAAGATCTTGCATGTTCCTGTCCACCAGGCATCTTTAAAACTGGCTGTTTGTCCATGTGTCTCCTCAGTGACTGAGTCTTCTGCAGTCAGGGCTCTTGAAACTGCTAAAAGCCGTAGGAAAAAAACCTTTTGGCAAAGGGCACTGTGTTGTTGCAGCAGAAGTTAGGAATGTTTTGTGAGGGCAGAGCTTTGGCTGGGTGGAAACCTGTGTGCTTGATATAACAGCTAATGAAAAAAAATTAGTTAAATGTCTCATAATGATAAGGGCAGATTTGAATTTCTTTTCTTGGCTGAATGGCTGGCAGCTGTACAATAGCCATTTTCATATTAAATCATACAAAGCCCTCACTGTGTTCCTTGCACCTTTCCCTGGATCTTGTATAATTAGCGGGCTTTCTGTGCGACATGGAACCATACAGCAATTTGACATCGTGCAATTAGAGATATATTTTAAAGCTAAGCATGCTGTTAGGAGGAAAAAAAAAAAAAGAAAAAAGAAAAAAAAAAAAGATGGGGGAGAAGGTGGAAGTTAATTAAGAGCAATTGACGAAAAGAGAATTACAAGGAAAGTAGCCAGCAACGCCTTCTGCCACTACTAATTCCCTAGTCAATCACAGAGTTTGATGGCAGGGAGTGGTGAGGTTTGGGCCGTTAATAGACCTATCTTCAGCTTATTAACATTGCTTGCTCTTGAGGAGGTTCATCACAATCCACTTGTCTTTGCCTGTTGCAGCTGTGTTCTGCGGTGATCCGGGCATACCCGCTCAAGGCAGGAGGGAGGACAGAGGCTTCACGTACCGCTCTTCCGTCTCCTTCTCCTGCTTAGCTCCGCTCGTGCTCGTGGGATCAGCCCGGAGGTTCTGCCAGTCCGACGGGACGTGGAGCGGGACCCAGCCCAGCTGCATAGGTAAGGGGAGACTCCTCTGTCTTGCCTCTACAAGCAAAGAGCTTTGAGTTGTCACTTTGCTCTTCCCTTTGTAGCAAAGTTGGTTTTCTTTTCTGGGTTTGCAGAAATTTGTTTCTCTGAAAATCAGAATGTATAGGGATGATGCTTTTGGTTCGTGCGTACTAGCTGGTGGTAAACAACCCATCTCCTTCTCTTGGGCTTGCTGCTTGGATTCAGCGCCTGTCCCCATCATTCCTGCCCCTGATGGTCAATACACAGGGACGCTGCTCTGTGGAGATGCCCAGTATCGTTATCAGCGATGGGACTGAAAATGCAGTTTGACCGTAAAGAGCAGCCATGGGCTGCTGTGGAGGGGGAGCTCTTCTGCTCCCAGAACCGGAGCAAAACTGAGTTCTGCCTAAAGGGTGCACTGAGAGCTCTTAGGTTCTCTGCTGCCTTTGAATTATATCCAGAACGGCAGAATAGCAACTTCTAGAAATACGAAAGTGCTGTATACAAAGGTCAAAAGCCTACGGATTGCTTTGCCTAGCTGCAGTGTTGGGATTCAGGCTGAAATTTCCACACGTTCTTCAGGTGCCTGTTTTCTGGGGCTTCCAGAACCCTTTGAAACCTCTGGGAAGGGTATAATCATAATTAGTCACAGCATTCTTCGCCTGTCTAAAACTCTGGCTACATTCTCCAACTCTAGGGCTCCTGTGGTGATAAACCGCACGGGCTGTGTGCTGTTACCTTAACTGAACACCACCATCATCACCTGATGTGGGCATCTGGGGCAGAAACAGATCTCGGGCTGTTCTCCACAGTTGTCAGTCGTTGTAGCTGTATCTTAAATGCATCACCAATTACAGTGATGTAAAAATACTCGTGGTGTGAACCTCCGGGTTTCCTATTGATTTCACCAGGAACTTTCTCACATACAAAGAGTCGGGAGCACCTGCCTACTGTTGTAAATATTGGCTTTGAATGCTTCATCATTTTCTTGCAAATCCTTGTCCAGGATCCTGTTGTACGTACACGGCACCCAGCCCTCCAGAGCCATCTACGATCGAACCCAGCAAATACAGCTGTTCATGCTGCTGCTGAAATCTGCTTAGAATTTGTCTCCCCAGAACAAACTATGGGAAGGGAGAAGACTTGTGTGTCTGCAAAATGCTGACCCGAAATGTCAGTTTGTGACACAGGCAGCTGAACCCAAAGTGGTGTATTTATTGAGATCTCACCCATTTTTGAGACGCGTTAGATTGTCAGCACCACAGACCCCCAGATGCAGCCAGGAGACCGAGGCTCTGCCCTCCGCCATCCATCACCTGCTCCCTCATCCAGCAGTGGGGCTCTTTATTTATTTTAGACACTGTGATTTATCTGGGGGCTTCCACGGAAACTGCATCAGTGATAAATGACAAAAGCTCAGCAGAGCCGAATGACGGAAAATGAATTGGCTTGTGTGTCGCAGCCCCAAATCAGCCACGTTTTGTATCCCGTGTGTAGTTACTCACCGCAGCTCCAAGGACCTGGGGATGACACCAAGAAGTGCATAATGTTTCAGTGTGAAGAGGCCGATGAGTCAGATCATAAGGAATAAAGGCAGAAAAATAACCGTGCCGTTAGGTACAGAAGTTGTGCTCCACTGTCCTGTAGCTGTAGGGACCGGCCACTTCTGTCCCACTGCGTTGGATTGTGGAGACTTCTTTTAGTTTATTTCTTGTCTTGCATAATCCTGTTAACTGGAGCATTGAGTAAGTGGAGAGGGGGATTTGCTGTGGGGCTTATGGTCCTTCTCCTAGAAGTATTGAGCATGCTGAAGAAGGAAGGCTGGGAATCCAGAGCAGACTCGCCCGATTGCACCGAGATCCTGCGATGCTCCAGCCCCTGCTAACGTAGCTACCCTGGGCAGGTACCGGCGCGTCCCTGCGGCCAGCAGCGCAGCTTAGCTCAGTCCTGTGATCCCGAGGAGCAGGGAACCTGCTGCTGCTGAACTGCCTTTCGGACAGAGGCTTCAGTTTCCTTTGCTCGGTTTGGGATGCTGATATTAATGTGCATCTCTGCCATAATTCCACTGATGCCCTGCTGCTGTCGACATGCTGGGGGAAAAAAAGAAAGTGATAGATGCTAGAAGAGCAGCAGCAGGTATTCCTATTGAATTGTGTGTATTCGTCTTCTGATAGATTGAGACCAAATGAGGCGTAAAGAGAGATTACGTATCTGAGATGCATTAAAATTTCCTGCCCCCATCTATCACTACGAAATAGCGAGGTGCGAGCGACGGCCGAGCTGAGCCCAGAAGGACGAAGGTGCTGACCGAGGGCGCAGGAGAGGACAGGGTGGCCGCAGCCCTCGTGCCGGGGTGGCCGGTGGGAGCGGAGGGCACAGCGCGGGTGAGCCAGCTGCTGCGCTCGTCGCGTGTGCAATAGGGGAAGGGAAGAGACTTGTCTCTGATGCAAGATTTATGTTCTTGCTTTTTCTCACGGGTGATAGTGCCTCTGGTTAGTTTGCGTTGCAGCAGTCAGGGATTTAAGAAACAAAAAAATCCATGTATTTTTCCTTGTTTGCTGTGTATTCCTTCTGTAACAAAACATTTCTGTCTTGTTGCGAAGGCGCAGCACAGTCTTTCTGTGTGGAGAGCAGGGGAAGGCAGAGCTCAGACGTGGCTTTCACAACTGCTCCTTTAAAACACCGCCTCTGTTCTTTTCTTTTCAGACCCCAGCCTCACGACGTGCGCGGACCCCGGCGTGCCTCTCTTTGGGATGCAGAATAACTCCCAGGGCTACCAGGTACCATCACGGCAGCGGGGTCCCCTCGGCTGCACCCTGATACTGGCTGTCGTTAGTCGGTGTCTGAGCCCTTACGTGGATGAACGTGTCTTCCGCGAGCAGGACATCCCGGCGTGCTCCATTAGACCTCAGAATGCATTTGTATGGGATTAACTAGCAATGCATTATTTATGATATTAATTACGGTGCTAATTAATAGTTATTAGTGTAATTAATATTCACATTGAAGACATAATTTCCATTCATTTTCAGATTAAATTCTGTAGGTGATTTTCTTAATCTCAGCTCCCGTACAGTATGAAATCAGTGGAAGGGAGAGAAAAAAACAAAGTGATTCCTGGGGTGCTGCATCTCCAGCCTCCGCTGCCGTCCCTGCGGGTGCCCGTTCCCCGCTGTGACGGAGCTGGGCACGGGGCCAGGAGAGTTGATTCCTTGCGGCTACTCTGCCAGAGTGGATCTTTCAGTTTTGCTGCTAATTAGTTATCTTAATCCTGGGTCTTAATGAATTAATTCAAGTTTTTATTTAATACTGCGATGCTAGAAGTCTGACTTCTGTAAGAGTTGCCAGGCTGAGAGCTGCACGCGGTAGCGGAGCCGCCTCGGGTGCTCTCGCAGGGGTGAGGTGGTGGCTGGAGCAGAGTGTTTCGGGGAGATGGTGCCTTTGGATGTGGTACCCAGGGGACCGCAGCACCCAGAGTCCAGGAGCGACTGTGCGGTAAAACCCGGCTGCAGCGTCAGCGCGGAGGTGGCCCGCCTGGTACGGCCTTGCTGGGAAGGGTGGGAAGGGCACTCAAAAGCCCTGCTTGGCGATTTTATTCCAGTGTATTCTGGTTTTAAAGCAAATCCAGTGGCAATAACGGGGCTTGCAGCTGAACAGTATCATACTGCCAACCTGTCTGAGCTCTGTTATACGATAATGGTTTGGCTGAAATAACAATAATTTGGTTGAAACCAAATGCAAAAAAGTGGATAGTCAGCAAAAAGTAAGCATACCTCAAAAATGTTGAAAAGTTTTCAGGTTTTGTGATCCTTTTTGCTATTCACAATCCAAATTGGCATTTGTAATATAGCTACAGGATGTTTGTTGATACTAGTTATATTGAATATCCCTTTTGGCAAAAATTTCAGCCCATTCTAATAGTACCTATGTTTGATGCTGGCTTTGGGTATATTTAAAAGACAAAGCAGCTTTGCCTCTATCACTAAAAGAAGCAACTCCCTGCACAGTTACAGGCCACAGCTTTCCAGGGGCTCTGAGAGCTTTCTTGACACCAGACTCTGGCAGGGCGGTGAGGGCAGAAAGCAGGTGACTGCCCTCTCCAGCATCTAGAAGGTGGAAAATTATAGAAGTACTTTTGTATTACAAGCATGGGTGAATCGCATTGCATGGGAAAGTTCAGTGGTTCATCTCCTGTTGTCACAGGTGGGAAGCATCGTCTTTTTCAAGTGCCAGAAGGGATACCTGCTGCAGGGCTCCACCACCAGGACCTGCCTCCCCAACCTGACGTGGAGCGGCGTGCAGCCAGACTGCGTCCGTAAGTCTTGGGAGAGGCTTTGTCAAAGGAAACCGGTGCCTTTAACCATGCTGCTGCCTTGTTTTGTTGCTGTGCTTCACCGTGCAAATTGCTGGCTCTGCAGAGCTGGTAATTTGGGGGGGAGCTCTGAGAAAAAATACATTCTTGAAGAAAAGGGAGATCACACAATCGTTTTTCTCCTGACATGACTACACCAGCAGCCACTTCTGATTTCAGATGAGATTTTTTCACTTGTTCCTTCCTCAGAGACATAGTTTCAGGTGAGACTTGTTTTGTGCTTCTGAAACAGAATTTGATGGCTGAGGTGTGAGCTCGCCCTCCAGGGACCAAGGTTAACATTTAGCCAGAAGGGCTCGCCGGCAGAGCAGTGTTTCTCCTCGTCTTTAATAACATGTTGCTCTTTCTTTTAAGCTGTCCATCATCTTTTCCCTGCTACACCAGAAAGAGTTTAATTTAATGTATTTAAGTGGTAATATCCATCATGGTCTCTGTATCATAAGTATTAAAAAGCTTTTTCCTCTCCCTTGTGAGAGGTGGTTTATTGGTGAGATATTTTTCTCCTAACAAACCCTGTAGGTGCTCGTTCTGCAAGCAGCCCAACCGGGGCACCTGCCTTTAAAAACTCCTACACGTAGCATCGGGGGAAGGGGGGGCGGTTGCTCTGGAAGGAGCTGCCCTTCCCCACCGCTCGCTGGGGGGTGGGAGCGCGTCCCCAGGTTCACAGGCTCTCGCTGCTGAATTTGTAAGTCTGCAGGGATGCAGCAGCTCTGGCTGTACGTGGGATTTTGCTCCTGGTGCTAGGTGCATTGAAATAGAAGATGGTTTTGGCTTACCTGTGCCTCAAGGACTACTGAGTTGTTGCCCTCAGATTTTGTGTAAAGCCTTCTCCATCCACAGCGTGGAGTTGGATGCAGTTACTGCTAATGAGTGAAGTGCTGCCTCGCAGCTGGGCTGCGGGCTCGCAGCCGGGGCTCCCAGGCCATGCAAGTTTGGGTTAGTCTTTCAGCTTTCTGGGTTTTATATTTCATCTTCTGTAAAACAAGGATGAAGATAATACCTCGTCAAGGCTGCCGAGGATTTGGTTTCATTCATGAGCCAAGAAAGCTTTTGCTGAAAAAAACTCTTCTAAGAGATTTCTGTCCTTGCTGACGTCATGGTGTCACTCTTCTGCCTTTCTGTGTACGACTGGATGGTGTCGTTCATCTCTGTTTTCCTTGTGCTTTTCAGCTCACCACTGCAAGCAGCCGGAGACCCCCTCCCACGCCAACGTCGGTGCTCTGGATTTGCCATCTCTGGGCTACACCTTGATCTACTCCTGTCAGAGCGGGTACTATCTCACCGGAGGATCTGAGCATCGAACCTGCAAAGCAGATGGCAGCTGGACAGGAAAACCGCCTATTTGCCTCGGTAAAAGCTCTGAGCAGCATGACCCTGGTTTCACGTTTGCCTACGCCGCTGCAGAGGGGAGCCCGGCAGCCCAAGAGAAAACAGCCATTCTCTAGACCTACCCGAGCGTGTTTGCGTGGCTGGGCTGGCTGCAGAGACCACAGCTCTCCCCTGCGCAGCCCCCAGGGGAGAGGCAGCTAGGGGATTTTCTGCCTGCTGGTTTGGATCTAGAAGCATCTGCACAAGACAAAGATTGTTCTTTTATCTCACACACCTTTTTACCTACCTCAAAGTCTTAGATCAGGAAAGCATAGTGGTCTGTTCTTGAAATAGAGCTGTGTGGCTCTCGTGCAGCATGGTAGCTCTCTCTGGACACTGGTTTGGAGGAGGTGGTGGGGGAGGACGCTAAACGAAAGCCTTGTGCTGTTTCAGTGGGCTGGCAGGAACCCGTCCAAAGCCCTTGTAGGCAGGGACGTGCGGCCGCGGTCCGTGTGTGTGAGCAGTGCCAGCCGACGGCTGTCCGCTCTGAGCACCGGCACAGCAGAAGCGTCTCGGCAGCCTCAGGTCCGCGGTGTTCACCGGCGGCGGTTTGCTCCTCTCTTGCAGCTGACGTCCGTCCCAGCGGAAGGCCGGTGGGCACCGCGCGGGACCCGCCGCTCGCCAAGGTGTCAGGTACCGTAGCGGGGCTCGCTCTTCCGTGGGACATGTTAGTGCTAGACCTGGACCTTACCAGGTCCATCCCCTCCTGTCCCTTCCCCAGGACAGCCAGAAACCCGGCTGTTCCGTGCAGGGCTGGTGGAAGGAGCCCGCGTGCCCCATCCTGCTCGTGCTTCACTGGAGAAGGGGCAGGAGCCTTAAGGGAGTCGGGCACCAACATCCACTGCCCTCCCCAGGGCACTCTGGAGACTGGAGCCCTCTAGGATGTCTGATATTAGACCTTTTTGTTTAAAAAATTAGTTTTGTTAGCTTTTCCTAAGAAATTATTTGGGGGGTTGGTTTGTTCTTAGAACTTCAGAGGCATTTTTTGTCAAAACAACAAAATTAAAGTCATCGGCTTGTTTGTTCTCCTCTCTTTGGCTTTGTACTGAGTGATGATAACAGAGAGCGGGTGGGATCCGAGATACTTAAATACCTATTTGTGATTTCAAAGAAAGAAAGAAATTTGCTCTATTTTGATTTCTGAAAAATGGAAATAAATGGCAATGCTCTTGTTTTTCTGCACCCCCAATTGCTGTGGTTTCTAGTGCCTGCTGATGTCTTTGCAAGGAATTCCCTTTGGAAAGGCTCCTATGAATACATGGGGAAAAAGCAGCCTGCGATGCTGTCTGTCACTAGCTTTGACCCTGCCACCAGTAAAGTCAATGCCACTCTGATAGACCACAGCGGCGTGGAGCTGCAGGTGTCCGGTAAGGGAGCCGACGTGGCCCTTTCTAGGGATTTACACTTGTCGTAGGTGGCCTCGCAGAGCGAGGGCAGCATGTTCTGCTGTATCAATGACGACGACGTTCTGATAGAGCTTTACAGAACCATCCAGGTTTGAAGTCTCCAATCTCTGATTGGACCAAGACAAACAAAATCGTGTGCCTGAGTTTGCTTTGACTCTACCTGAAAGGCAGCTGAACCCAGTCCATCGTCCATTCCCTGTGTGCTGCAGTGGTGGACTTGTAGTCCAAGACAAACAAGATTAGAAGTTGTGAGTGCTCCTTGTCCCTGCCCTCCGTGGAGCACCAGGTTGTTACTGATCCAGCAATATAACCTAGACATTAACAACTTGAGTCTCTTCCCATGTCCAAAATGTCTTTAATACCCTGGGGGGTGGATGTGGGATGGTGTCTTTGCGGTGTGTTTCCTGGTGCGTCCCACTGTCCGGGTTGATAGGACTTGTTCCCTTCTCTAAGATGATGAGGTGTTTTCTTTACTCTCAGGTAGAAGGTTACTTACTTCAAAGTCAGAGAGAGTCATTGTGATCTAGTGATGAAAAGTCACTTATTTTTCAGGCATTTACAAGAAAGAAGATGTGCACCTGCTTCTCCAGGTTTACCAGATAACAGGGCCAGTGGAGATCTTTGTCAACAAGTTCAAAAATGATAAATGGGCTCTAGATGGACATGTAAGTGCACGGGCACCTCATACACAAAGTCCACCCACACAACTCCCGTTGCTATCACAACTCCAGCTTTTTTCTCGCTGAAGCTGAGGGAATAACTCCCTTAGCTGGTGGCAAGATGAGCAGCCGTCCTCCAGTCACCTGCTGGCTTGAAGGGGACAGGGCATTCTTCCAGCACGCGAGATAACGTTACGTGACAGTTGGCTTTTCCATGCTCCCTTGCAGCTGTATTTTTATTGCCCTGTGGTTTTAAATCTGTAAGTCTTCCAGGTAACATTGAAGGAGAAACCAACATGATTAATTTCTTTTTAGCATTTTATATCTGTTAAACATCAAGCTAGAAAAACTAATCTTCCCCTTTGGAGTCAACTTCTCACACCAATTTCTGTGTCTGGTAACTTCCCATGCCCTTACAAGATGCATTGGAGCTTAGAAGAAAGATGTATCTGAATTGACCCGTGGCCAGTTGTAGCCCAGAGCCTTTGCTCTCCCAGTTGAATCAGCAACGGGTTCTCTAGTTTATCGCAAACAAGATATTTTTTTTCCCTTCCTTTGAGATCTGAGAATCTTAACAAGTTGTTGGGCAGCCAGACAACTTAAAAAATGCCACGATTTTCTGGGGAATTGAGTCAAATTAATGCTATGCATGAACTTGAAAGAGGCTGTGACAAGATGGGTGCTAAAATCCCGGGGAAGCGTTGAACAAATCTGTTGATCTCTGCTCTCCTGTCATTGCAGGTCTCATCGGAGTTGTCAAGTGGCACGTTTGTGTACCAGGGCTTTGTGCGTGGCAAAGGCTTTGGGCAGTTTGGCCTTCAGAGACTTGGTAAAGTTCCTCGGATTACTTCTTTTTCCCTTGGTTGCTAAAAACTAGAATTTGATGGTAGTGAAAGTTTTCAAACAGGAAATATTTCTCCTGTCCCTATCTTTAATTTTCAACCCTGCCGGACCAGATCTTTATAGACGTTTTTGAACCATCAGGTTTAACCTTACCTTTTCCAGCTCCTCTCCACGCATCATTTACAAGAGAGCTCACAAAACCCAAACTAGCCACTGGGGTAGAGAAGCCGAGTACCCTCAAATCCTGCACCCCAAGGGGGTGGGAGATGGTGGCATCTGAAACAGCTTCTGTTCCTTCACGTTTGCGGCAGAGTGGTGCCACGCTGCTCGGGGAGGGGGGTCCCCAGTGCCTGGCAGCACTTCCACCCTGCGCGTTGCTCCTTTCTCATCTCCAATTCCTCCCTGTACGATGGATGTGGCTGCTCTGTCCTGGCTTGTGTTTAAACACTAAATACATTGAGCACTGGATATTCTGGCAAGGGGGAGCTAAACCCATCCTCAACGTTAGATTTGTGGGAGATGAACAACACCAGAACAAAATCTTTAATTAGGGAACAAATTGAGGCATTTAAATAAGCAGGTTTCTGTTGAAAGACAGAATGAGTTTGGAGCCACAAAGAGCACCTGGACACTTTTTTTCTCCATGTTGCCAGATGTCTGACCTAAAAGCCCAAGTCCCATTGCTACCACAAAAAGTGTGTCCATCTCACTTTCAGAAATCATAGAGGCACTTGAGAGCTTAGACAGCCCAAGGTTTAAACTCCTAAATATCTCTTAAAATGTGGCTTGAGCGCTTCAATCTCTTAGGATTTTTGGATTCTGACTCTGGAGTCTTGTCACCTTTATGGAGAATAAGATGCTCGTTATTGCAGCCTTTGAAAGTCTCCCTTAAAGCCTAACTTTAAGCATCCAAGTTTGAGTATTTTGGTAAGATAAATCTATTTACATCTCTCTTTAATTGCACTTCTAAATAAACAATGACGTCTAAGCTAGGCTAGATCTCCAAACCCTTCTTCATGCAGCTCAGAACACCTGTAACCATCTTGTTCTGTTGTTGAAGATGTAACCTGTGGCTCAAGCAAACCCCATTTCCCACAGCGGTGTTTTGAAATGTGTTTACTTCTGCTGTGTTTCAGACATCAGCATGATGGAAAATGATCCAGAGTCAATAGGACACCATTTTGCATCAAACAGCAGTTCTGTGGCAGCTGCCATTCTTGTGCCTTTCATAGCCCTGATTATTGCAGGGTTTGTGCTTTATCTCTACAAACACAGGTGGGTTTCGGGAGTGATGCCAGTAGGTGAAACAAAATCAGGGGGCTGACACAAATATTTGTGAGCTTGACTTAAAAGCACTCCCCCTAGTCCTGGTTTCTCGTTTAATTCGGAAGGTGAAAAAATAATGGAGCAAGCATGTGTGGAGGGGCCAAGGGAGTTAGGAGAAGAGGGGGCTTTTATGACCGTTAATAAGATTTGTGGCAACATTAAGTAGAATAAGGCAAAGTAAATTTCAGACTTCAGCGTTCAAGCTGGCTTTGCATATGTTGAAAATTAGTTGTTCCTCCTGATCGATGCACTGCTGTGGAGACGTTGCTGCACTGCAAGCATGGTGCAGAGTGGCCGCTCTGCAGAGGGAGCAAGCTTAGGGCCGTCGCAAAGCCCAGGGGCTGCCTGTGCTACAAATCTATAGCAAGACTTTTCTATAGATCCCTTCTGCCTTATCCCCAGGTGTCTGCCCTCTTCAAAAGCAGGTTTTTCCTTGCCACTGACTTCTTGTCAGGGCTATTCAGCTGGCTACAGCAGGAGTAGCCGTGACCCCTCTGGATTTTCTCTCTGACATCCTGCAGGAGAAGACCAAAAGTCCCATTCAATGGCTACGCAGGCCATGAAAACACCAATGTCCGAGCAACGTTTGAAAATCCTATGTATGACCGAAACCTGCAGCCCACGGACATCATGGCCAACGAGACGGAGTTCACAGTCAGCACTGTGTGCACAGCTGTATAGCACCCGTCCCCGCTGCGGTGAGTGGGCAGAGAGGGAGCACGAGTGGGACAGTGCCGCCGCTGTCCTCCTCTTGGTCACTTGTAAAACGCTGGGTCGAAGCAGTGGTTCAAAGGAGCGCCCGGAGTGATTCAGATTGCCCGGGAGATCATCTCTGCCCCGGGCAAGACCCAAACCAGCATCCCCATCTCTGGGTGTCAGGTGCTCACTGCCAGTTGGGGCAGGACCGCCTGGGGACCAGGGGCAAAGCAAATCCAAATAGCCCTGTGGTGAGAAGAGTCATCAGGTGAAGGAAAAAATGAGTCTCTAGGAGAGATCATTCACTGTGTGACTCCAGAAGGGTGCTTTGCACAGCGATCAGAGGAGGGTAAAGGAAGGGGTTTAAAAGTTCTACTGCACAGGCACCGAGAAATAACTTAATGTCGCAAACAAAAGCACCCTGTGAACTTTAACCAGCGCTTCTGGACTGGAACGTTCTTAGTTTGAGATAATGAAGCCATTGCAGGCTTTCCTAGCATTTCTCTGTGTAATAACAAACCGTTACCTTCTCTCTGTCCCTTCCTTTCCCATTGTCCCAGATTCCTCCGGGGTCGGTGTCTAGTGGATGATCGTGCTTCACCTCACTAGTCTTCATCCATTCCCTCCCATCTCCCTCCTCCCAACCTTGTTGAGGCTGTGGAGAAGCTGCTACACCTCGTTGGACTTTGTGTTCACTCCTGCGCGACTGCTGGGTTGTCCTCTGTCGTCCTCACCCACCCTCTCCATCCTGCGTGGATAATGAAGCCAACCAAAGGTCTGCTCCGGCACAGCTCCTCTCCCACCCCGCTGGTGGGTCTCAGCCCAACGTCAAGACCTGGGGAAGTGGAGGTGATGAGCAGGCTTGTACAACCTGCTCTTGGTTACGTGTTCCTGGAGGGAGCAGTGGGGAATGTGGGGTCCCGCCAACTGTCCCCCACTTTTGGGAAGAGCTTGGACAACAAAGAGGCAAAAGCAGGTTTCACTGCACAAGGTGCTGACTGGGCTTAATGGAAAATACCAGTATGGGACAGGACGAGTACTTGCTTTGTCTTTATTTGGTTTTGTGGGTTATTTCTTTGTTGTTTTTTCTAACCCAGGGCTTTTGCGGAGGAAGAGTTTTCAGATGGGACCTTTTCAATGGGAAAAGCAAAACTTTGCAATCTTTTCTCCTCTTCCCCATGTTTAATTTTCCTTTGGGCATTCTTGCTGGGTTTCTTCTGCCCCGTGTTCCTTTCAGGCAGCTCTCGGGGCTGGTAAGGAAACGTGCCCCCATCTCTGGCCCTCTCCCAGCAGCTGCCGATTTTAGCTGTGTCCAAACACCCTGATCAGGAAATTGCTGACAGACACGAAGGGACAAAAACTTATTTAAAAAGAACTCTAACAAATACTGATTTCCCCCCCAATAGCATTCAAAAGCCTTTGCCCTTTCCATATTGATCCTCCAAATGGCAATGCAATAAGAGTTTTAATTTCTATCCAAAGCTGTTCCCTTTATTTCCCAGGGGGAGAAAGGTTGCCCCGGCTTTCATGAGAGCAGATAAGGCAGCTTGACATTTTTCCTCCCTTACAAGAGGATGATGCTTTTGTGATGACACTGTCCTCCTCTAATAAAGAGGAGAGCTGTTCTTGTTGATTCGGGGTTTTAGTCTGTTTGGTTTGAGTCACCGTTTCTTAGGCCAGGCTGGAGTCAGGGAACGCAACAGTGCGATTTTCCCAACTGTAAGTCAAGTGAAATACAGCTGATGCAGAGCAGTGTGTGTCAGTGAAGCTGCTGCTTCTTACAGACGACTTGAAGGCAAAACAGCATTAAAACAAACGGGGTGCTGTTTACATCCACGCTTGCATTTAAACGCTGGCTTTCCCCTACCTAATGTCAGCTGAGGTTTTGTCTATTGAAAACCACAGGGTAGTTTTTTTCTCTTTTGTTTATTCTTTTACTCTGTGTGTGTGCGTGTGTGTATATATAAAAATATATATTTTTTTTTTACTTCTGTCTCTTATTCAACGCTCTTAGAGTAAGCAGCATCCTACAGCCTAATTGCTGAACAGCCAGCCTGCCAAAAAATGCCATCTCTGCTCCCCAAAGCATGCAAAGGTGCTCTGATTTATTCCTGAGAGGTGGGTGCAAGCGCACGCGTCAGCCAGAGCCCTGACCCGAACAAGCCGGCGAGATGCTGCCCATGGAGTGGGCTCGCGGGTAGCTCAGGGCCGCTGCGGGGCCGTTGGAGAGAGCGTCCCGCAGCAAGCTGCGCTCCCCGCTCCTGCCAAATACGCAGACAGGCGGAGATGGTCTCGCTTTCCAGCTGGCTGTGGAATTAAGAGCCCTGGGGTGGCCAGGCCGGGCTGGCAGCGGTGCCTGCCCCTCTCTGGCACCTCCAGCTCGCGGGACGCGGGCCCCAGCGCAAGCTGAAGCAAGTGAGAAGAGGGGACCCTGACCGGGCACTCGGGTCTGGGGCCAAGGCAGGTCTCCCCTCCAGTTATCAGCTGGGCGGCTGTGGAGAAGGCGTGGAGCTGCCTCCCCTTTACGCTGGTGTCACGAGACAGGGATGTTCCCCTGGTTCCTTTGCTTGCATCTGCAAGTAGGCAGCTGGTTCCTACCTTCAGGTCTGCTCTCCTGGCCCATATTTGATCCCAAGGGTCTCTCCCAAATTATTCTGTGATTCGTGCCCTTGGCCAAACCCGCAGCCCATTCCCCTGGCCTTTGTCCAGCCCCGTAACGCAGCCAAGGGACCACGCGCCCTTGCGTAGCAGAGCCCGAAGCAGCGCCAGTTTGCAGTCCCTGCTGCTCCAGTGCCAGCGATTGCAGTATCCTGGCTCCTTTTTCAGTACCCAAAACTCAAACACCTCACAGTGTCCCCCAACAGCAGAGCTTGAGTCTTTCCAGCCTCCTGTTGCTGAGCTCAAGAAAATCCTCCCGTCTGCAAACGGTGCCGAGCCCCGGGCCCGCACCGAGCGGGCAGGGATGTACACACACGCACACAGCAACCGCAGAGCCCGGTCTGCTTTTCAGACCTTTCTGAATCCCGCTTAATCAATGGAATAGCCGGGAGAAGCTTGTGTCAAGGTGTGTAAAATGAACCCGAGGTGTTTTAGCACCAAGGCAGGGAGAAGGGGGCTCTACTTAAACAAGACTTGCTGCTTTCAACCCATTAAGGACCATTTTCTGCTGTTGCCCAAGCAACAAAGGAAGTGGAGGGGGTGTTGTCCCATTTTTTTGCAAGGTGGCTGGGACCTGATACATGACATTCTCCATTTTTGTGCCCAGAGGACTTGCATTATGTTTAAAAAAAAAAAAAAGTTTAAAAAAAGGAAAAAAGAAAAAAAAAAGAAAGAAAAAAGAAAAAAATGAAAAAAATCCCTCTTTTGTACAGAGATATATTTTTATGAATCAAAACTTTGTACAGTTAAAACACAATGTAAATGTTTTTTCATTATTGTAGTAAACAGTAGTGGAAGATCAGCTTTTTTTTGTAAATGTAATAAAATGTATAAATATGGTTTACATAAAAGTGTAAATATGTAATCTATACATACACTTGGCTTGTCTGCAGTATATACAATTTAATTTATCTGTCTCTGTATATGAGGCTTTTCATTGTGTCCAGGCATACTTTACTGAATTTGAAAGCTATTTTAAATTTTTGAATTAAAATAAAATATAAATTTTTGCATTGCTTTTCTTACATTTTTCTGGTGCCTTTTTCATGCGCTGCCAAAGGTTTCTTCTAGGACCCTCTGGATGCCGACCCGCACGCGTGTGCAGGAGGACGGCGGGGACGAGCCCGCGCCCCCGGGCTGGGGGCTCCTGACCCGCGCGTGGGCTCCTGCCCCCGCTGCTCGGAAGCACGTCCCGGCTCTGGCGAAGGCGCAGCAGCAGAAATGGTGGAGGACGCAGGCAAGACCAAACCCCTTTCCCCATCGCCAGGCTTCTCCCTCCTGCCCCGGGAGCCCGTGCCACGCGGTGCCCTGGGAGGACAGCTCCGGTCTGGATGCGGTCTGCAGGCTCGTCCGCAGGGAGCGAAACCAAGCCGGCATCTGTCTGCCATCCCCTTCGGTGCCCTCATCCCTTCTCCCCTGCTCTGTGCTAATGGGATGTGATGTTATTCCAGCTGTGGTCTCACTCCTCCAGCAAGGGATGGACGCTTGGTCTGCCGGGGAGCTCACGGATCCTGTCACGGCAGATCAGCAGAGCCCCTTTGAGAACAGGTACTTCAACAAGATCCTCAAAGAAATTGTGATTTATTTCTCAACATTGCCATTAAAAAAAAAAAAAAAAAAATAGGCGCGTTTTCATTTCTGGTTTCCTCTTCGGAGTTTGTCGATGTGGTTTGGCTCTGACCTGGATTAAGCTTTACCATAGGGGTTCCTGTGCCGGTGGTTGTCCTGCTGGCTCAGATACACCCCCGCCTTCTACCGAGCAGGGTAGACGTTGCCTCGCTGCAGCCCGAATAGGAAGCATCGGCTTCTGATGACAGTCAGAAGGGAGCCTAAAGCATCAGGGACATCCCTGCGCAGCTCAGCGCCCGGAACCGGCACGCCGGGGAGGGCCCGGTGCTCCCTCGACACCTGAGGTCGGGAAGGTGGGAATGATGCTGCTTAGGGTGACACCACGGGGTGACAACCCCGGGCCCCCATCCTCCTCCAGTCCTTCTCCCCTCCTCTGGCTGGGACTCCAAATGAGATGTTTTGGAGCTTAAAAGCCAAGGCTGTAAAATGAGACATCTGCAACAGGGCAAAACTTTAATCTCTTCAAGCCCTAGAGAAAGGCACAGCCAGACAACAAATTAGTTGTTTAATTGCTGTGGCAATTAGCCTGGAAGAGCGAGCTCCGTGCCCCTGCCAAAACGGTGCAGTCCGTCAGTCCGTGGGACCGTGTTAAAAAGCTGCGTGTTGAGTTCTTGCAGTTCCCACGTGAGACCTTCCCACTTCTCCGCCTCGTCCCTACGAGCGGTGGTTCCTCCTGGACCTGGTCCAGGGAACAGGGGCTTGTGGCTGCCCCCTCCCCACGCGCTGGGCTAATCCCCTCCACGTGCAGGGTTGATTATTGTGCTTTTCCAGCAGGTTTCTCTCAGGCCCATCGGCTCTCTCGAGGGAGGCAGAGGAGCCGTGCCCGGCGCAGCGCGAGGCTGCGGGAGGTGGGAGAACGGGGTGCGCAGAGCCCCCGCACCCCCGTCTTCTCACGCTCCCTCCAAGCCCTGTGCTCTAGCGTTTCTGCTCCAGCCTGCCCCCGTTTCCTTTAATTAGATTGCTTTCTCTGCTGAATGCCTCTGCTCTCGCCTTTGCCGATGACTGACTGCAATTAGCTTGCATCTCGGCACTGATTGACAAAATTTGTTTTAAAAAAAAGGGCGTTACACAGTCTTTGATGTCATGCTGCTGCTTCTGCTCTGCCCACGCCAGCTTCACTGCTGCGAGTTTGATGCTCTCTCTGTGGCTTTCACGTTGCCTTTTATTAGTCTCTTCCAGATCACAGGCACCGTATCTTTTTGGTTTCGTTCCCATCTTGTCTAGCCACAGCTGGTTTAATTGAAGTGAGGTCGGCAGGGAAGGCCGCAGGGTGGAACTGAGATTTTTCGGGAGGTTTCAGCAGACTGTGCCACGCGTTGGGCTGTGCTGGAGTTTGGTACAACCGATTCCTGGCATGATGAGCCTGAGGTGTGTTTTGCTTTGACTTTTGGGGCAGCAGTAGCGTTCCTGTTGGATTGAAGAGGACACTGATGGAGGAAAGATGGTCACAACCTCTCGGAGCTCCACAGAGCCTTGCCAGTACGTTATTGTTGGTCCTTTCTGCTTCTCGTTCCCGAGGGTGCCCTCCTTGTTCGGGTCCTTTGGGGACAGCCCGTCTGGCCCTGGCTGCAGGCTCGGCTCCTGGCTTTTGGGTGTTCAGTGCTGCTGTTAGAGGTGATAATTCTTCAGTTTCCCAGCGTTGTATTGCCACTGGGTTTTGGCACAGGAGTCTTCTGCAAAGGGATTTAGTGTCCTTAAGGTACGTCCTCTTGGGTTCTTGCTGGCGTCCTCAGCATGCAAACAAGGACCATGGGGCTGCTCAGCCCTGGTCCCGTAGCACTAGGCGTGGTATGAACGTGTGGCAGGTCTCCAGTCACTGCCGTGATGCCCAGCAATGTCATACATAACCCTGTGGTCCTCTCCAGCCGCTCGTCCTAAATCAGCCAGTCATGAAGGAAACAACAGAAAATGAAGGTGCATGGAAAAGCAAATGTCCCAGGGGAGAGGGCTGTGATGCTCGCCCATCTCTCAGGGCTCCCAAACCCTCTGCAGACAGTCCCCTGAGAAATAAATAACATTTAAACCACATTGGCACATCTAACCCCTTTCAGCAGGTACTAATTTAGCCAGTACAGTAAGCATTTATAGAGCTAATTAACAGCAATTTCTATCAACGTTTTGTAAATGAGTGATTAACTTTTCAGGATGTCCCATACATACAATCCACCCACGGCTCCGGCTCCCTTGGCTTTTTGGTAGAACTTAGACTGAAGAAAGAAAATACTGTGCTAATTGTTTCAGTTAGATAAAGCAGCCACCCTGCCCCCTGCCTCGTTCTGCCTCCTCCCTTGCTCCCCACGAGGAGGTTTGGTGGTATTTATTTATATTCTTGATAGATGCTGCTGGCGCTGGGGGTCCGCCGTTGCATCCCCATCAGCACCCGGCAAGGACCTGGGCAGGGCCGGCTCTTCCTCCTCGCCCCACGGCGAGGTGCTGGGAGGAGGGGGGGGCTCCCCGGCAGTGCCGCTGTCCGAGCGAATTACGGCCGCGGCCGCACTGATTTCACTCCACAGCACTCGACAGAGCACCTGGAAGCGCATTTGTCGCTGGAGAAGGGAAGGTAGCAAGTGAGGTGAGTAATGAAATGCTGGAATAATTAACTGCAGAAGTAAGTCAGCCGGCAAGGAGGAGCGGGCACCGGGGGCTTGGAGGAGGAATGGGCTCCGTGTGCCAGATGTCAGTGCTGGGGCTGGCCGTGAAGCGGGTGTTTCTGTGGGACGGGGGCCACGCGTGGCCGTCCCGTGCGGGGGCGGCTGGAGCAGCGGCTCTCGCTGGCCGAGGCGGTGGCTCTGCCTCTTGCTGCGGGTGCTTTTGCCTCCCCTTTGCCTCCATCCCGGTTACCCTCCACCAGACCAGACTGTCACAATATGGACCAGCGCGTCCCATCTCCACTTGTGGTTTCACAACGCATGTAGGTTTGGGGTCAATTTTAGCACAATTTGATGCTAAAGCTCCCAATGAATTTACCCCAAGCCGACTTACTCAGGGGAACCTGCAGCTTCTTGGACAGCGGGGAAAAAATGTTGTGTCCATCCACTTGAGAGATAAAGGGAAACCCCTACATTAACGAGCTGGGCCGTTCAGGGATCCAAGAGCTGGGGGCTCTGGTGGGATTTCTCAGCACCGGCGTGCGCTGGGCCTGGGCATCGCTGCGCCCGTGGGGCAGTTCGCTTCCTCCTGCAGTGATCTCAAATAAATTTGTGCTGCCAAGGGACTCCTTAACACAATGTAAAGTCCAGGGAAAGCTTTCGATTGATTCTAATGGGATTTCATTTGGACCCTGGCGCTGAAACCTCTCCCCGTGCGGGGCCCTTGCCCTGGGCCCGTACACTGCTCCGGCTCTGGGCTTGGTCAGTCCTTATAGACACGGAGATGGAAAAGGTTTTGTGGGTCCTATCTGTCTAATGGGCAGTTACACTGCAGTCGTATCTGTCTAATGACCACTGTGGTGAGGTAAACTGCAGCCCTGATGTTCCCTAATTACGCAGGTAACATTAACTTTAGATTGTTCCAGTTTTCCTCCTCAATTTTAAAATTCCATTATAAGGATCCCACTTTGTACGTGGCTCTGCCCTTCATCTCCCACAAATGAGAAATTTAAACCTATGCCTGAAAAAAAGCAGCAGCAGAAATCCTTGCACAGAGCTGATGAGTTTGGGTGTTTGCTGCTGGGAAGTGCTGGGTGAGAGGCGCGGGCCGGCGGGGCTGGTCCCTGCCGTCGGGTCTCGCCGGAGGACGCAGCAGTCGACGCTGCTGCAGTCGGGCTCCGACCACGCGTGCAGCCGAGCCAGGCAGAAGGAGCGATGGGTTTCGCGGCTCCGTCGAAGCGCCTTTGCAAGGGTGCAGGGACTTTGCTGGATATCAGAGTCAAAGCTGATCTCCCCAGTGCTGCTCCCGGAGCAGACGCAGCCGGATCTCTCTGCGGAGCCTCCTTTCAGCCTTCCCCGGGCAGCCGCAGCCCTGTGGGCAAGTAGCTTTTGCCTAACAAAAATTTCGTTCACACACCAGGTAGTAGTAGAGCTAAGGAATAATTCACAAGGAATAATTTACAGCTGATGTAGCTCCCTTTCTCTTGCAAGAGAATACCCAGCAGCAGGTTGCAATTTCCTTTAATTCTCTCATTATTGAAAGGAGTTGACAAATGTATTTAAGTCATGATCAGGTCTGGCTCTCTGCTAGATTTCATTACTGGCTCTGTGTTAATGAAACACGTGCTTTGCTGCGGCCAAAGCACATTCACTGGGTGCTGTTTCCATGCCCTTACTGGATCCCTGCAAAACTACCCCCCACTGCAAGCATCCCTGATGCACCACGTTTGGAAAATAATCAGTAAATCCATCTTGGTTCTTCCTAATAGTCAAAGTGAATTAATGTCTGTTTTCTTCCTAATTCAAATGGCTGTTCCTGAAAATGCATGTCAAGACCAGGATCATAAATTATTATATGCAGGGAAACAGCGATGGGGTTTGATGCCGAGCGTTTAGCCTGGCACATCGAGCTTCCCGGTTGAAACACAAGTTTTTCCACCTCCGGGACTGAACCGCCGCAGCTCTCGGTGGGCTTCACCTCGCGATGGGACGGCACCGCGGCCACAAGCGCTGGCTTCGGGCTCGGTGTGACTCCGTTCTTGCCAAGCTGATGGGTGCTGGGTGGGTGCTGGTCTCTCTGCTGGCGGTCCAGTTCCCGAGACACTTCTCTCTCCCCCTCGCCGGCTTTAGCGTCCAGAGGTGGGCTCTGCCCGCTGCCGTTCACAGTGAGGTGGTTCTGCCCAAACGTGTCGCTTCCAACAAGACAAGCCCACCGGAGGGCTGATTTGCCGAGTCTCTGAGCTCAACCTTCCTCGTTGCATTATCACAGCTGGATGTCCTACAGAAAACTGCTCAGCCGCCCTCTTTGGCTTGTCTCCTAAAGGTTGGAAACAATCAGCTTTTCTGGCATGGTGACAGCGATAAAATAATAATACTACTAAAATAAAAGGGCCTTTCTGAGACAGGGAATAATCCTCGGTCTGTAACAATGGAGGTGGAGATCACAAAGTAGCTGTGGGACGGCTGCCGCAAATCACCTTTTCTCATCTTTACGCGTTCCCTTGCAGGGCGGTGAGGCGACCTCGGCTGTCAAATCTGCGTAAAACCGGGTAACGCTGCTCCACCACGAGATCCAGAGCTCGGCCAAGCATTTTAACTCTTCTGGAGGTGCTGGGAGCTACGGGATTCAGCTCCTCTGGACATCAAGTCTCTCGTTTACAACTTGACCTAGCCAGTCTAACAAAACTGAGCATGGTTTTAACGTGCTAGATAGCTCTCTAAAGTTCTGTACCTGCCCGGTTTTGCACCTGGGCTTTCAGGTGCTATTGGCCAGGAGATTTGGAAATGTTGGAAGAAGTTGGTATGGAAAAACTGACTGTAAAGAGCCTTCGAAGCCATGGGTTGGGGGGTTGGGGGACTGTTGAAGGCCCTTAGAAGAGTTATTTGGGAGGCTGGGAGAGTGAGGAGCGTGAGGGTCTTGCCAAAGGGATGCAGAGAGCTGGTAGCAAAGTCAGAAGTGGTTCCCGGGACTTGAGTTGCGGTGGATTATGCTGCGTCTCCTTGAGCTGCGCTGGGGCCTTGGGATAAATTGCTTGGTTTTCCCTGCTAGGAAGATGCTAAGATTGTACAAATTCCTCCCATCCTCATCTGAACAGATGAGTGATATAAAATCCATCGCAGGGGGCTGTTAAATGAGCAGCAGCCACAGTAAATCACCTAAATAAAAAAAACGAAGTATGACATATTTTTGTATTATTTAGCTGAGATTTTGCATCTCGGAGGGAGGAGGGGCGCGGCAGCCAGGATCCCTCTTTTCTTCAGAAATGTTCCAAGCACTAAAAGAAGAATTTATAGTTCAGCGCTAGGGGGAAAATGCATAATTCATTTTCCAGACTTTGGAAGACCAAAAAAAGAAAAGGAAAAAAAAAAGTGGCATTTCACTTGTACTTGCAGTGTGAGTTACAGATGAGGCGCCCGCAGCCTGCCCGGCTGGGGCCGGGGCGCAGGAAGCATTTACCTGCCGGGGAGTTCGGCAGAGCTGTGGTTCAGCATCGCGGTAATTCGGCATCGCTGTGCAGGTGTTTGTCAGAGCGGGGGAGAAGCTGGATGTTATTTGTGGCACATGAAAATCCCATGGGTGGGAGGGTTGCAGGTCACAGCTCCGGGCAGGACTGGCTTCACCTGCTGCCTGGCAAAGGTGGTTTTGGTGATGGGCAGAGCTGTCCCAGGGCAACCCTCCAGCCAGCCACGGCAGGGCCGTGTCCTCGTTAGCCAAATAGGCGTAAAGTGCTTGGATTTAAGATGCTGTATAACAGTAAAGTGCTATTAGTGTGTAAAAGAAGCTGGTTTAGTTATTCCAGTAAAGAGAAAATTATTCCCCTTGTAGAGAGGTGAGATAATGAATCATTATCATCTTACCGTTACATTTAATTTCCTCTGGGCTGACGAAGCTGCTGCCTCCGGGTCCCCCAGGGCTGGGCCGGCTCCCTCTGTGCCAGCGGGTCCCTCGCTGCCGGCGGAGCTTTACCAGCTCCAGGGAGCACCACAGCCACCAGCAAAACCCTTTCCCCTCCATGCTGGGAGCAGCTGTCGCTGCACAGAAAACTTGGGGTCGTTCGCAAAGAAAATGCAGAAAATAACGTCGGGGTTGTTCCTGAAGCTTTTCGCAAGCCCCCAGCTGGTTTGACCAGCTGCTGGAAGGGAGCGTGTGAAACCCTCGGTACGGCTGCTTTTCTTTTTCAAACCTGTGCCGGTCTTCCCTTCCTCCGAGATTTACGTTTTAGCCTGCCCTTTATTATTGAAAAATCCTCATTAGGATATAAGGTAGCAAAACAAAACCACCAATCCATCAGAGAAAAACAAAGATAGGCTCGGAAAGAGGGGACTCGGGCAGTGAAAACCCCTGAGCAGGAGGAACCACAGAACCAGGGGGCTGGAGCTCCCCGGGTGCCGGGATGGGGCATCGGCGACGTGTCGGCCCTGCTCGTGCCGTGCGGAAAACCAAAGCTCCGACGCTTGGTTCTTTCAGATGCTTTTTTTACTTCTTACTTCTTCTCTGCTGCCATCCCAGTTCGATGTACCTCTGCTCGATGCTGGGCTGGGAACAGAGCCAAGGGGAAGAGCTCTCTTTTGCAGCTGGCATCAATATTGTTCCATGGATAATTGCTGGCAAATGCACTTGCCTGAACTGACCAGGGGATTTTTTTTTTTCTTCCTTTCTAGAAGTTGAAAATATCAGCTTGTGATGAGAAAATTCAGCTCCTATTGATCCCAGAGCCTCAATTCTGCTCTCTAAATTCAGCATTTATAGCACCATCTCTGCAAAACTTTGTGAAAAGTCAGCCTTTCTTCTCGGGTTTGCCCAGACCCGTTGGGCTTCTGCTCCCCCGCTACTAGAGAGGAGAGGGTGGGCATCGCGCTCTGCTTGCCCAGGCTGCGGGGGGGATTCCAGCCTACGAAGGACCCTTCTTCATTCCCTGGGACCCCTCAAGCTGCTTGAGGGGCAGGAAATCCCCCTGGAAATGGCCCGAGATACAGGACTATTAAAGTAGATTGATATGCCGAGCTGGAGACGCTCTTTACTTTTCTCTCTTTGTCAAGCTATTTTGTATTCTTATTACTCTATTGACACATCCTTCTCCCCCACTCCAATCTAGCCTTAATTTTCAGCTGTTAATCAGGCAAAGCACTGTGGCATGCTCTTCTGTAATTAAAGAATTAAAGCCATACCTGAAGAATGCAGATGTGATGGCAAAATTAAATTATTTAAATAAAGCCAAGCCATTAATTATGCATGTCCTTCAATCTTTCATCTCTTGATAAGCTCCAGCAGCTTTTGGAAGGGGAAGAAAAGAAGTTAAAAAGTCTGTGTGAATTAATGAAGCACTAGAGGCCGGGGCTGGGTATGGGGAAGTGCAGCTGTTCCGTGCAGTTGGGGCAGATTTCTTCACGTTCAGACCCACATTAGGCTTTGGATGGCTCCTGGCAGAAAGGATGGGGGTAGTTGGGGACTACTGAAGTGTTTTTTGGGGGCTACCACGTACAGCCCGAACTTCCAGCCTCCACCCTCTCCGCAGGCAGCAGAGAGCCCTTCTCCGAGCGTCTCTCCAGGCTCAGCTCCTGGAGTAGGAAACGGGGACAAACCAGGCTCCTGGGGATGCGGCCAAAATAAATGACGTGACAGCGGCAGATCTGATCTAAGACAACAGGAAAACAAGCGAGTGGCAGCAGGGGACAAGCAGCCAGATACTCCTCTCGTCGCCAGGCGCCGATGCGGGTCCCTGCGGGCAGAGCTGGGCAGGTGTCTGCTCCCAGCACAGGTCTCCAGGCAATGGCCCCGGCGAGGCAAAAGATGGCTTTGATCCACGGATGGAGCTTCAGGCACGTGCGGAGCTCTGATCCACAGCCCAGCCTCCAGACGGAGCCGACGGCTGTGGCAGCGGAGCGCCAGGTCCTGGCTCCTGGCCCGGGTCTGGGGCCACTTCTCAAGAGCGAGGATCCAGGAACGGATCAGGCACGGGCTTTCATCCCAGAGCGAGCCTGCAGACACGTACGGACAGCAAGGAGTGGCCTTCGCACACGGTAAAGTGCATTTCATGCCACAAGTTCCTCTGAGCTCGTGTGATGCTCTGTGGCTGCAGCCGGACGGTTGCAAGCGGTTTCCCTCCGTCCACGAACGCGACTGTAATTGCTGCCAGCTCCTAAGGTGAGGCAAGGGGGAAGAAATTAAAGGTGTGATTTCTGTTCTTAGGAAAACAGAGAGGATGTAAAAACTACCTCACAGCCTCTTTCTTACCGTTTACAATGAGCTGGAAGACAGTTTAGTGCTTCCCTCTTTTTACCGCTTCTCTAGAGAAGCGGGAAACATTGTGCTTTAAAGAATGCCATCCCTTCCAGACCTGTCCAATCTGGAAGATGTTCTTCCCTGTCTCCAAGCTACAGCCTATACCTAATTCTTGCAGGGATTTTATTTCTTTTACCCGCAGCCGAAGCAGCTCGTTTTGGCTGTGGCTGGAGCCAGGGCTCGGGGCTCCAGCGTGACCCTGCGTGTCGGCTCCGGTCCTCTGCCAGACAGGGGCCATATTTTACTTCATTATTTCATTAACCTTTTCATTATTTTGTAACCCTTTTGTTATCTGGTTAGAAAGAACAAGTCCTCCCCCACCCCGCAGGTGCCCAGCCCAGCTCCCGGGGCTCCATCGGCAGCGGGGATGGGGAGGGCAGCGGGGAAGCGTGGGTGCTTAGGGACCAGCCTGACGTTTTAAGAAGGAAACTGGTGCTCGGACACAATCTCTCTGGCACCGCAGATGAGTATCTCCATGGAGCAAGCAGCAGTCGCCAGCAGCCTGGAGCGAAAACCTGTTGCTGTCCCCAGGAGGGACCCGGCTCTTCTGGTGTGGCCTCAGGTGGGATTGTCACCCGGCTGGGGACGAGGTCAGCGATCCACGCCGGCCGTGGGGGCACATCCAGTCCTGCTGGCTCAGGCAGAGGGTAAGTGTTTTAAGGTGAGTTGTTTTCCACCCAAAGGCGTGAAGGATGAGACTGGTCTTGAAACAGGCTGCCGAGGGAAGTGGTGGAATCACCATACCTGGAGGTATTTAAAAGACATATAGATGAGGTGCTGAGGGACATGGTTTAGTGGGCATGGAGGGGTTGGGTTGACGGTTGGACTCGATGACCTTAGAGGTCTTTTCCAACCTTAATGATTCTATGATTCTATGACTCGGCACAGCTCCTGCTCCATCCGGGGACCAGTGACCGTCCTCGCCGCAGCAGCCAGGTACCTCTCCGGCTCGCCGGGGTGTGTGCGGGCGTTTTCCCGTGCAGGTCTGGTGTGTCCACCCCTGGGACATCCAACACCATCCAGACAGGCCAAAGAGCGGGAGCCAGTTCTGTCTCTATGGTCTTGGTCAGCACAGGTTAAGCAGCCGCAGCAGGCAACAAATCTTAGCTGAGGAGAGAAAGCAGCAGGGAGACTACTGGAATTCTTGCTTTATTGCATTTCATATTAATTAGCACCAATTACACTGTTATTAAGAATGAAAAATTTGGTAAGGGAGATATTGCAGCTGAGATTCCAAATATCAATACAGGAAGCTTCAGCACTTGAGAGTCAAAATCAGGCATCACAAAATAATTACAATTCCTCGGACAGAAGAGTACCCCCCAGGCCCACCCCCAGCACGTACCAGCGCGTCCTGCGTGGTGAGGGATGGCCACCCTCGGTGACATCCCAGATCTGACTCAATCTCCCCTTAAAATCACCCAGTTCCTCTCTCAGGCTAATCCAAGAGGTTCTGGGACGTTAGTTGCTGATGGGGACGGGAAGGAGGGGGAGGTTGTTATTCCTTAGGACAGGATATTTTCATATTCACGCCGTTAGTACAACCAGAGGAGTATATCTCTGATTACAAGTGCTGGACCAACAGAGCACGACACCCTTTTTCTCTGGGCTGTTGTGCTTCGCTTCCCTCCCTTTACTTGCTAACTGCATCCTTATTCACGCACCAGCCAGCGCCCTGCCAACACAGCGGGCTCCAATAAATGTCAATAACAATCTGAAATCATCAGGTCGTGATGCCCTTGGACCGGCTTTATTGAGTGAGATGATTTGAAATATTTATATGCGATAGCTGTGCTGGTAGAAAAAGAGTAATAGAATAGAAGGAGGCTGTTAATGTTTGACAAACAGATTTACTTGGATGTAATCAAATTGCAACATATGCTTGAGGGGGGAAAAATCAACAATGTTAACGAATTGCAGCGCAGGCATGGTTGGGAGTAGCCAGCCCATGACTCCTGTAGCAGTTTCTGCGGAAAGACAGCATTTATAGCTATCACATTATCACTTACAAAATTAAGTGATGCTTTTTTTTGGTAATAGGCACAATAATTCTCTCTGCTTTGGTCATGAGAATAGTGCATGGTTTTGGTGTTTTGTGTTGGTTGGAGCACAGGACCGGGCTTTGGGACCAGGCAGGCTCAGCCCTGTTCTGCCGCAGGATAACAAGCCACCCACAGCCCCAGTTTTCCCTATTAATTTAAAATTTTTTAGGATGCTGGCCAAGATCAGCCCTGGGCTGTGAGATGTGAGAAACGACTGCAAAACCCCTCTTAACTGCACTGCTGACCTGTGTCCTTGTCTAAGGCAAGGACGGGGGTTTAACGGCTCGTGTGATCGCAGGGGACGTCCCTGCAGAGGTGCTCTTGGCTGGGTGCTGTTACACAGCGCAGGGAGCATCTAAGTCCCCTACAGCTGCTGCTTTCTGCATATATCGGTGCTCAAGCGCGTGGGTAACCTCTCCCTGTGTTTCCCTGGATTCCTTCAGGCAGTCAAGACTGACAGATAAAGCAACAGGAGGCTGGGGAGAAGCATTTCCAAAGGATGCCGGGCTCCTGACCTTAAATGCATGCGGAGCCTTATCTGCCCACTGACTCCTTCATGGGCTTTCAAGAAAAACTGTTCTCAGGAGGTTTTCTCCACGCTGAAGCTCTGCCTCTTGCCCTACAGAACAATGTTTCAGAGCAAAATGCTGCTCCGAGTTCTGCCGTGGGTCTGCTGAGCAGCAGAGGGACAACACTGAAGTGCAGCAGGGTGAGAAATACAGCACGCAGTGATGGATAAAATGCTCCTTACCTTTCCAAATCCAGCATGGCTGATGGCTTCAAACCAGGGAGAGAAAAATACAGTGTCGTATTCCCACTCAGAAGGGGAGAATTAGGGTAGGGGAGAACAAGAGGGTACTTGGAAGGGTTGGAGATATGGGAGATGCTGACCTTTTGGTTTTTTCCAGCACCGCAGAGCAGACCTCCTGCCTCCAGAAGTAGATGTCGTTACCTATGACTAGACCCAAAGACTAATTCAAATCAGCTGAGACAAATTGCCAGAGCGATCCCAGGTGGTTCTGAGGCTGCAGATTACTGCTGGGGGGCAGGTCATCCCCTGGGCTGTGCCCCAGCTTCACCTTGCTTTTCCCAATAATTTATGACAGGTGGCAATACAGCAGAATCATTTAAATGGTGGCTCTCTCTTCCTTTCTACCTTGTATGATCTATCTTATTTTCTGTTTCCATGTGTTATTCATAAAGCTTTTCATGTCAGCTTGTTTGCCAGCCAGCTGACGGGGAAGCCTGTGGAGGCAGGCAGGCTGGTTCTGCAGAAAGGGCCATAAATAATCTGAAAACTGCCAAGTGGTAGCACATTTCAGGGACTTGTGCTTAATACTGGGAGACTTCCTGCAGCATCATCTTATATTTGCAGCCACTGGCAGCCAACTTTGGGGTCTCTTCCACTGCACCGGCTGATTTTCCCCTCTGTTAGTTCTCTCTGCAAATTAAAGGACAGGGAAGGTGATGTTCTAATGGCATTTTAGTATCTCTTCAATAGCCTCCCTGGGAGAAGTTCATTTCTGATCAGAGGCATCAGCATAAAAACCCCTTGGAGGGTGAACAGGCACTATGCAGGGAGCGGTGAATCCCTTCTGCTGTCATCCAGCTGTACAGAGCACTTCAAAATAGGGAATAATACAAGCCCTTTGATCTGCTGGTGAAAGAGTCCTGCAATTTAGCTCTTGACAAGAAAATCTAATTTGTTTTCAGCAGAGAAAAGCCATTATCCCACTGCGGGAGTGAGGTGGAAAAGCAGCTGCAAGGGAGTTGCTGAGAACAGTCCCCTTGGTGGGACCCGGACCAGAAGCAGGAGGGGAAAACTTTTTTAAGAGACAGCCCTTCCTCAGAGCACTCAGGGCTGAAACGGAGAGGCCAGGCTGAGCCTTGGGGAGCCTGGGGCAGGACTGGTAACAAATAACCTCCAGCTCCTCGTCAGGCACCGTGTGCCTGGGCAAGAGGACTGAGTTTCCCCCAGCCCTTACCTTGGCATCAGTCTGTGACCGGCTGCATCCACCCTCCGTCCCTGGTTCCTCCAGTCCCCCAGTGCCATAGGAAAGGGCTTCTGCAATTTATTTTTCTTTGTTTCTTTTTTTCTGTTAACTTATTGTTGGTGCTTAAGAACAAAAATTCCAACTCTACGCTTCCAAAAGGGAAAAACTTCACGCAAAACACTTCCCCACCCCAAGGTCTCTAAACAGAAATACGTACACTGAGTCGCCACTTTTTTGTCAGAAAAACATTACCCAGAGGGAAGATACACATCAACAGGAGGCCAAGTATTGTACTTCCACATCCAGCTGCCTCCTGCCTTGCTGCTCCCTTGGGAGCTGCTTTGTTTGAGCTGGAGGGAGCAAAGCCCAGACTCCCCCTCCCCAGCACCCCATAGCCTGGGTCAGGCCCTTAGTGCGGGGGGGCATTTACTGCATTGGGGAGGGGGTGGGCAGCACCTGAACGCTTATATTCTGCGGCCCTGCTCCTCCTTAGGGCTGTGGAGTGGTTTACAGGGAGCTGGTTTGGCAGCAGAGTTGCTTCGGCAAGGGATGCTGAAGGGTGGAGATACCCAAGGTCTTGTGCAAAGCCACGGAGAGAGTCTGAGCATCTTTGAGGGTGCTTCTGCCTTGGGTACCTCCGTCTTATCAAAGAGGAGGTGGGAGGGAAATGGTTTCTGTTGGGGTGAGGGGTTCAACAGGCAGCCCTGGATGACCTGGACAGGGGATGGGGAAGCAGGATCTGGCCCTGCACACAGCCGTGCTTCTGGAGGGGGGTCAGCCAGGTACAGAGCGTGAAGGACAAAGCCCATTCCCTTGAAACCCGGGGAGTAACCCGGGCTGGGCGTATGAGCCAGCTGGAAATTCAGGATTGCCTGAAATCCCGAATAGCTTTGGGTTTCTTTTGAATCAAATTGTGAATGAGCGACTGCTCTTACTAGGGATACATAGAGGCTTCATTAGGAGGAGAGCAGACTGCATTTTATCTGGACAGCCCTCTGATCAGGACTTTTGGAGGAGGCGGCTATCGCACCGTGCAGCAAACAGCGCTTTCTGCTAAATCCCTTATTCTTTCTTCCTTTTGGCAAAAACAGACAGAACTTCATTTTCTGGCAATTACTCTGAGCTGAGAGCAATAAATAACTCCTGCAGCAATGCTGAGAAGGAGGGACGGAGGAATAACAACACCCCCTGTATGCTAGCTCCTGAAAGCAAGGAAAGCCAGAGCAGAAGCTTGACACACCAAATAACCACAAGCGCTGGCAGATTTATGGATAGCCCCATGATATACAGAGGATCTGGAGCTGGGCAGGGCATAACGTAGTAAATCAGGCAAAGCCAACGACCCGCGTGTTGCCTGCGTCCTCAGAGCAGGTTGCTGTAGGCTTCTATTAAAAATTAACAAAAAGAATTGAGGAATGGCCGCGCTCGTTTGCAGCGTAAAGATAAGGCAATAGGTGTGTTAATGTGCAAAATGAAATAAAGAAATGGAAGTTTCTTGCGAATGAGAACACCTACCTTTACTCAGGTAATTTAATGAGAATTTCACCCTTGACTTCATCCAAATTAGATGAGAATCACTGTATTAAGTGGTGACAATTAATGTGCACAATTAGGTTATACAACTTTATATTTCAGGCCCAAACCTGTTCCTGGCTCCCCTTAGAAGATGCTGTGAGGGGCTCGGGGGTGTTCACTGCTCAAAGGGTAAGAAGCTGCAGTTTGCAGAATCTTTCAGCTTTAAAGAGATTTTTACGTGGCGAGGGCACGCAGCTGCTGTCCTTCCACCTCGCCAGAGCCGGATCCGGCCCTTCACTCTAACGCAGTGGCCGTGCTGGAGCACCCCACAAATTTCTCCATCTCTGCCCGCCCCGTTCCTGGGTGAGGGATGCTCGGGGGGGCGAGCGGCCGGCTCCGAGCTGCCGGCCCGTGTGCTCGGAGCGGGGCTGAGGTTGTGTGGAGATGCCTGACCTGCAGCCAAATCCATCCGAGAAGTGTCCTGGGGGAGAAAATTAACACCCAGAGCTGTCTTTTGCGAAGGAGCCGGTAGATAGAGCTATTAAAAGGTGTAAATTCCCAGGGAACTCACAAGTAAAGTGTGATAGAAAAACCTGGCTGCCTTTAAAAGGAGGAGTGTGAATTTAATTATATTTTCTGTATGTGAAAGCAAACCATGACCAAGAGCAGAGCTGTGTTCTCCAGACTGGGAGCTGCTGTGGTCCCTCCCTCGAGCTGGCCCCGGTTCCCACGCTCCCCGCCACGTGCTACGGCGTGATGCCGATTAATTCCTTTTTTCCTTTATTTCTTTTTTTTCTTGCAAATGGTGACCTGAGCTGGCTTTGCAGCAGCAGTGTGAGCGGCTGCATCGTGTCCTTGTCCCCCAAGTTGTACAATCTGCCAGCAACAATCTTTCATTAATAACTGCTGTGATGGGTACCGGAGCCCAGCGGGGGTCAGGGGAGCTAAAAATGAATACTTCTGCCTTCTCCCTTCCCTCCTCTTGCCCAGAACATCATCAGATAAACAACATCAGGTCCCCAAAGGCGGCCGGCAGCCTCGCGGGGTCTCTCTGCCGGCCAACGGTGCCCAGGGCTGAAGAGGTTTGTAACGTCAGCCCAGCCGAGACGAGTTTCCAGGGGCGGCCGCGCTGCTTTTGAGGACCCCATCCGTATTCCCATCAGGAGACGTCGGTGGTTATGGATAGCACCCACGGGCCTTTTGCACCAGTGACAGCCCCACGTGCCTCGCACGTGCCCCGCGGCACTGGGAGGCAGCTCGGAGCCGAGCAAAGGTTTTTTTTTGGCCACGTCTGTTCCTGCTGCGGGGAGAGGGAAGAAACCAGATGGCCTGGGAGGAGAGCAGGGAGGGGGCTGCTCCCTCTGCTCCCGGAGGGGAGAGACCCCGTCCCACCCCGGCGCCCTCCCCAGGCTCTCTGAGCCCCTCGGCGAAGTGGGTGACAGAGGTGGGACCGTCACCGCTGCCGCGGTCCCCGACCCAGCGATAGGCGGGTGCTGTTGTAACAAATGCCAGAGTTGCCGCTCGTTAGCCGGGTTAAAGAGGCAGCTGAAGGCATTAGTGCTCCGTCTGCCTCCATCGCTCGGTAATTTCCTCTCCTGCCGCTGTGCACGTTGATGCTTGTTACGTTCCCCGAGCATCCCAGAAACGCCCGAACCCATCTCTTTCACAGCCGTGTAATTAGGACAAATGCTTTCTGCTTTTATATCTGCCGAAGGACTTGGCAGTGATTATGGTTCCTTATCAGGTTCATCCCAGCGGTCCCAGCCGAGAGCGTGGCTGCGGTGCAGGCGTGGGAGAGGAGACGGCCCCTGTCCCCGCACGGAGAGTCTCGCTGGGGAAAAACAGCAGGAAAAGGGCACAAAATGATCCACCCCGCTCCCGGGCAGGGCAGGCGCCGAGCCCGCGGGGGGCCGAGACGTCCCGGGCGCTGCGCCGGGTCACGCTGTCCCGCGGGAGCGGGGACAAGGGCTCCATGGCCCCGGTCATCACCCCCCCTGCGGCCATCACCCCGGCCTCGGGGCGCGCTGCGGCCTGACTGCGGGGTCACCTCTTCTCTCTGCTGCGGGCAGGCAGCGGGAGGGATGGAGCCCCTGGGAATTTAACAGGGCGAACGGTGGAGCGGTCCCTTTCCGGCTCCACGCGCGCCGTGACCCCCGCCGAGTGCTGTGAAGTTCTCGGCTTAAAAGTGAAATTACAAAATAAATCCAGATTTCATATTCGGAGAGTTAATCACTTGAGCTTATCCTCTTTTCTCCGGTTCATAGGTGCGTGCGGGCGCGCATCCATACGCTTTCAAAGGAAAAATAATTATTGCAGAGATAAAGCTTTCATCATTTTTAATAGCATCAGGTCCACCTTTTGAGTTATTACAGTAATAAAAACTAATTCGATCCCTGGTGATACGTTCCCCCGGTGCAGGCTGCCTGCCTACCTTATCGATCGTTATTATAAAAGCCCATAACTGTATATCAGATCACTGGTAATAATGGCTGAGCCTTTTCCACGGGCATATAAAACAATGCGCATATTTTGTATAAATAACTGTTTGCTCTTATTTAAAAACCTGAAGGGGAAAGCCCTGATTTATTTGGCAGCTGTGGCTGTTTGTGGAGGTTTGGCTGCAGACACACAACCCATCAAGGGTCCCCGTCCTCTTCTCCCCGTCGTGCTGGCAGTGCCCAGTTTGGGCTCAGTCACACCAGACCTTGCTGCAAACGCCTCTCGTCTTGCTAAAATGTCTGTGTCAAAAGAAAACAAATCAAAACACAGATTTGGAATGTGTCAAAACATTTTCATTCAGATTTTTGAAGTTTGTCTGTAGTTTTCAGTTTGATTTGTATTTTTTCCACTTACAAATGTTCTTCGGTATGCCATGGTTCTTTTAGAAAAACGCTTTCATCCAAAGCAAAACAATTAATTTGAAGTTGAAAAAAACGTTTTGTTTATTCTCACCAGCTCTCTAAGACGTCTCTAATTTTTCAAGCATCATTTTTTTTGCTTTCTAAAAAATATTTCCAGATTTGAGAGCACCAAAAAAAAATCAATTATTCACCTAGCCCGATATGTAACGCACGTTCCCCGCTGATAAACGCAGGCATTGGTGCCTGCCAAGTACGACAGCTGAAACCCCACTAATTACCAGTGCCGGAATGGTAATCTCCAGCAGTCCAGGACCGTGTCATCTGATTGCAGCCCGGCGCTGCCGGGAAGTTTGGCTGCCCGATTTCCAGCATTATCAGATGGATGCAGCGTCTGGGCCAGAGGAGAGGATGTGCGATGACAAGACCCCGAACGCAGAAGCCAAAGCAAATTTACTGCTGTAATACGACACAGGCATGTTCCAGCGCCGGGGGAAAGGCGGTTAGTAATGCATTACTTGCTTGAATATTTAACAAGGAGGTTTAAACACTTCTGTATAACTAATGCTAACATAATTATTTCACTGTTATCTGTGCATATGCACACTATATAGATACATCTCTCTCTTTAGGAACGTGTAGAGGCTTTTTAAACTGGCAGCAGAATATAATTACCCCAATTAGACTTTGGCCACAACCCAAGTGAACCTTCCAGCACCGACAAGAGCAGCGGCACCATCAATCCCAGCTTAAAAACCCATTTTCACGGTGTCTCCGCAAGCGAGTCTGCCTGAGGCTCGCTACCACGCGTGCAGGTCTGCCTCGGCTGGCCCGCCTCATTTTATTTATGCGTATGTATACGGTACTATTTTCTATTTCAGTGTGCGTACGTCAAAGCGCATCCCTTGTGAGCCAGGGCAGGTCCGAGGTGCCGGTGGGTGCTGACCCCGGGACTCGCTCCAGCAGCTCCGCGTGCTCCCGCGCAGGCGCACACCCCAGCACCTCACCAGCCGCACAGAGCCGGCTGCTGCCTTCCGATGCCGTGTGGACAGCAGCCGTGAAGCGTCTGCTGCTGCCTCCGCAGGTGAAAAAAGCGTCGGGAGCCCGGCTGCCCGCGATGAACCTGTTGCTGGGAGAGTTATTTTTCAGAAGGGATGTCCCTGCTGCGGACACGGGGGTTGCTGATGCTATTTGCAGCGTGCGGTGGTGACGGTGCCCGGCGTGCTGCTGCTGCGGGGTTGTGCGGTGCTGGACTAAGCGGGTCGGACCCCTCCGTGCTGGGTGCATGGGAGAAACGGGGGTCCCGCAAACCCCTCTGGCTCGGAGCTGCCCGCGGCAGCTCTGCTCTGCCCGCCCGCGTTTGCCCTGCTCGTTTGCTTTGCTTGAAGATAAAAAGCGAGCGGCTTTTCTGGGTGTTACCTGAGATTTGTCTTGACGCCAGCACGGGGAGGGGAGCGGGGGGTCTCGGTCCTGCCCAGCCGCAGCGGTTTCCACCTCTCCCTTCGGCTGCTGCCTTAAAGCCTCTGATTGCAAACAGGGCTTTTATTTTTGTTACATTTTCGGTTTGGGGTTTAATTTGTTTTTAGCACCCCAGCCAGCCCTGCCAGCAGTGACACCTGGCAGGTTTTTTGCTCCCATGTCTGGAGAGGGCATCAAAAATCTGAAAATCATGTTTTAATGAGAAGCTGCTTCTTTCTGCTAGAGAAAGATAGGACTTTAATTATCCCGTGGCGTCACACTGACAAGCCACCCGGCCTCAGCAGATCTGGGTGATAATTAGACCTGTTGGCTCTCCAGTGGAGGAGAACAGTAATTTTCGAGTGCAGTGCTTCTGTGCATCCTCTAAGGAAAGCACAATCATTCAGAAATTGAAAGTTTGACAGGATGCCAGTTTTAATACACCTGTTAAAATGTTTTCTTGCCAACAGTGGTACAGCCACATGTCCATCATGAGAGTTTTCCTCTAAAAACTTTTTTGCCAGAGAAGAAACAGTGAGGAACTACCTCCCTTCATTGGATTTGGGGGGGGGCGGGTGCTGCTTTTGGTTTGGTTTTGGATTTTTTTTTTTTTTTAAAATATGGATTCACTTAAGAAGGGACATCAGGCAGAGAAGAGGGAAGATACTGCTGAATCCCTTCTCTGTAGATGCCCTCATTACGGCTGACGGTCTTTGGAGCCCTTCCCTGGGGAGGACGGGCTGGGAGGCAGAGCCTGCTTCTGGAGCGATGGGCAGGCGGGGGGAGGACGGGATTTCGGCACCTCTGGGGCTGCTGCCGCCTCTGCAGCCCAGCCCAGCCCTGCCCTGCTCACCCGGCTCCCTCCTCCGGCGCTGGCCGACTGCGGTGGCGTTTCCCTGCGCGCTGGGGCGTAAGTGAATCGGGGTAAGAAGCACTTTGGAGGCCGCGTTCCCATCTGCTTTCGCAGGACTCGGCTTTGCTGAGCCTCTCTACGTTGCTCCGGACGTGGCAGGGGCTCTGAGGTGGGCAGAAGTTACCTGTAGGGTTGGTGGATGGTCCTTAGCGCTGCCAGCGCCCCGCAGAGCCCTGCTAGCAGCACCCGGAGTCCGGTGCGGGGCATCGCCGGGTGTAGTAAAGTGGATGCCCGTGCGTTTTCATCTCCATCTCCGTAAAGCTCGGAGCTCTCAAGCCAGCCCTGTCCGGCCCAAAGCCCTGCGGGCGAAGGCAGCCACCAGCATCCTTATGGGTGGCCCTGGAGAGCCGGGATGCGGGTGTGGAGGAGGCTCCTTCGGTTACACGGGCGATTCGGGGGAGCAGAGCATGCACTGACGTTTCTGTTCACAATGAAAGACCACAAGCCCAAGGGAGTTCAGGCTGAGTTTTCCCTTTTCAAAAGGGACTAAGGTCAAAAATCTCAACAGCATTTTGTGCTTAACGGCCGCACTGCAGGCAGGTACCTGCGAGCGCTGAGCCTGGTGCTGGTGGATGTCACGGGGCATTAGGCACTGCTGGAGAGCGCGCGAGGAAACCTCCTGGGAGTTCAGGTGCCTACAGATCTTTACAAGATAAATGTTATGATTTATTGAAACACAGAAACACAGAGGAAGGGACTTAAAGAGCTTGGCTAGGCTGCTCTAAGGTAGAAATCTTCCCTCATATCTACTCTGTCTCCCTTGCTGCAGTTTAACCTGACGACTGCTTGTCTTGCCTAAAACGGCCACGGAGAACAGTGAATTAATTCCCTTTCTCTTCCCAGCTCCCCGCCGTGACGGTCCCGGCGTTCTCCCTCCCTCGCTCTCCTCCAGGCAAGCAGCGCTCCGTGGCTCCTCAACCACTCGGCTCTCTGGAAAGCAAAACCCTCGGGATTTCTGGAAGTATATAAATCTACAGTCCCACTCGCTGTAGGAAATAGCCAGTAAGAGCCATGCGTAATTTGAAAAGTAATTTAAAATCACCCCAGTACTTTGCAGCTCCCTGGGCTTTGCCATGGGACTTCTGAGCATCGGCTCCGAATGGAAGCCCAGGTCATCCTCTGGCTCCCCTTGACCCGTTTGGGATTCCATTCCCCGGGGAAGGGCTGCCGGGGCCGGGCAGGGATCCTTCTCTCGCTCTCCATTTCTGGTGAGCCACACGATGATGTCCCCATTGCTCAGCTGAACACACCAAATGCTCCGGAGGACCTTTAAAGCGTTGGGGATCGGGGCTGGAAAGCAGGCACTGGTCTAGAAATAACAGAGCCGCTTTGTCCCGACCTGCGGGTGTAACCCCCACCCTCCTGGCCTCCACGCTGCTCGCTGGGCCTCTGCCGTCAGGGCTGGCGATACGCAGGGTTGTGAAAACCCTCTCAGGAGGGGACGGGAATCGATTTCACACTGATTGGCTTGATTTTCTCCGGAGAGTTATCCTAATAGCATCTGTCTTCTCCGGCTGGATTCAATTTCTTTCACTGCTCCCATGTTTTAATGGCCTGCAGAGCAGGGTGCGCATCCATCGCCAGCTTCACGCGGGTTGTTCTCCTCCCTTTGTGCGGCAGTGAATGGGTGTTGGTGCTGGGATTGCCCAGGACACCGCTGGGGCCGGCTGCCGCGCAGGCTGCTGTCCGCTGCCTCTGGTTGCGCAGGAGGAAATTAAAGCCGTGGGCTTTGATGCATTTCTTTCTTCTTCTGCCAGAAACGTGGCAAAGCAGCATTATTGCAAGGTCAGTTCCTGAATGAGGAAGGGGTTTAAGCACTTACGTGCAAAAAAATATCCCCCCCACCCTCCAGCTGTGGCGGGACGGCCGTTCTGCAGAGCATCCCCTCCTGAGGCTGGTGGAAGAGACACCCATTGCCTCTGCAACGTGAGGCCACAAACCTCCTTCTGCTTCATTTCAGTATAACACCAGCTGCCTCACAAGAGTATCATCAGGATTAATTTACATTTACACAAAGCCTGGCAATCCCAGGTGATAAAGCAGCAGGTGACTGCAAAGAAATGATTTGAAGACAAAATCACCGCTCAGTTTTTATAAGCAACGTTTCCCTGTATTGCCCGGGGACTTCAGAGCCTGGTGAGCAGCAGGTGATGTCTATAGTTACCTCCCCCAAAACAATTTTCCTCCAAACTCTTCACAAAAGCCAGTTCCTACCGCTGCTGCGGACAGGGAGGTCGGCTCTGCGGAGGGACGAGCTGTGTTCGGACTCACACGTTGCTGCCTGCGCACTCTTGCAGGACACGTTGTGAAAGCGCAAGATGCCGAATCGCATTCAGGGTAATTCTTTCTGAACCAGAGCAATTCCTACAAAACAAGCATTATGCAAATGCATTCGCCGCCAAGACAAAGAGCTGCCCGAGTAATTAAAAATGAGAGGAGGGAAAAGTCATTTGAAAAGAAGAGGCTATTTAGTTGCCTGCATCTTTTATTTTTCTTCAAGGAAACGAAAGAAGGAAGCCTGGACGAGCTGGCTGAGTGCAGAGGGTGCTGGAGTGATGCTCAGCTCTCCAGCCCTGCCCTGAGAGCCCCAGGAGCGGCAGGCGCGGCCCCGGGACGTTGGGGGCAATGCCGGGCTGTGCTCCTGTGCCCCCCTTGCTTGCTGTTTGTCTGAGATCCTGTATCCTGAGAGAGCCGTAGTTCATCCCGTTCTTCACCCTCGCAGCAGATTTGCTCATTATTTGTTATATATCAGGTTTATAAGTTTCATTCAGGAAATCAGAAAAAAATTCCTTAAGATTCATGTACTTCCTAGTCAGGCAATATACTATCTATATAGCCACGGGTTTCCACAAGGGTGGTATTCAGCCTTTATTCATTTTAATGGGGGTGCAGGCTCTTGGGCAGTAAATGTGAGCTCACCGGCAATAATATTTCTTTACTTAGCTATAGTTCATGCACTTTATAAAGGTTATTCACGTATGGTAAGGGGTATGCGGTTTACAGGGCAGAAATCAACAATTTGACAGCTTCTGCCATCCTTTTACCAGAGCCTGCTCTCCTCTGTAAAACTCTTTGTTATCTATAAATGACAAGTGCTAGATGAGAAGCGGGCATGGCTGTTACTTAGCTGCAGGCTGTTTGTCCAAGCTGTCTGCTGAATCCTCACAAATGGCAAAGACATTTCCATAAATAATTCATGTGCACACACGAAAATGTACTGGGAGGAGGAAAAAGAAGACGGGTGCTTCTGCAGAGAGCACGGCACCCGCTGTGCCACCCCTGCCCATCTGGTGGGAGCCCCTTGCACCCGGCTGACACCCAAAGAGAGGGCCCCGGGGCTCATCCTGAGCACCCCGGGAGGGCTGCTGAGAGACGTGGCCAGGCTGTCGGGACTGACGGCTGCTCCCGCGGTTCCCAAGCCCCGATTCCCCTGGGAACATCCCAGCAGCACTTCTCCTTGTAGCCAGGGTGCAGAGGTTCAGCTTCGGTTCCTCTATTAATCCCAGGGGATTGGGGTTTTTTACACCTTTAACCAGTAGGGACATAGGTAAGTTAATTGAATCAGGCTTTGCATAAGTTTCCTGTCTTGATAACACTTCTTAATTTCACTCCCCTTGCTCGGGAGCGTGTAACGTCGCTTTGGGGGGGTTGCTGACAGGAGAGCCCAGCTCGGGGCCGGCAGCCCCCCAGCGTGGCAGCCCCCGCGGCAGCACGGGGTTTGCTGCCGGTCTAGAGGGACCCAGGGGACCCCCCCTTGCCCCAGCAGCCGCAGCCCCTCCCAGGGGCTGTCGCATCCATCTGCCTCCGTTTATAATCGTGATCAATGGTGGTTTCTCTCGTCACCCTGCTCCTGGCAGGACAGATGTATTGAGAACACCGGAGCCCTCATAAATCCTGGTCACTGTCCTCGCCAGCCAGCGCAGAAGAGGGACCTTCTGCCGCGGCCCGAAGCGCCGGGGAGCGGGAAGAGCCGCTCCGTGCCGGCGCGACGCGGTTGAGCCCCCGCAGGGACCCACTGGCCCTGGCTGGTGACCCCAGCGGTGGGGGGACCAGGCCAGCGGTGGGGCAGAGCAGACAACCTGCCTGCCCCCCGCACCCCCGCTAGCCCCTGGGGAATCCTGCTCCCTGGGCACAGGTAAAGAAAGAGAAACCTAAATCACCCGTTAGGGCGTCCAATTTGCTCTTTCTCAGCCATGAAATTCAGGATTTGTTTTCTCTGTCAAAGCACGTCTCTACTTTGGTGCTTGCAGAGGCGGATTCAAACCCCCCTGCCCCGCAGCTCNCTCCAGGCACAGCATCTTCCTTGTAGTTGTTTTTCCAGTGTGGAGGTGAAGCACAGGCGAGGGAGGGAGGGAGACGGAGACGCTGCCGGGAGGAAAGCGCGGTGCCGTGGATAGTGGCCGCACCAACTGCTCTCTTTTCGTCTGCTCCATCGTTATTGCAGACCCCGGGGCTGCAGCACGGCCACGCTCAGACTCTGCAATGAAGAGCTGTGGGTGACCCCAGCTGAGAGTAACCCAGCGATGGGTGCTGGCAGGAGGAGCCTGGCTTGCCCTAAGGGAGGGGTGTGAAGGTGGGCCTGGGGTCGGCAGGGTGGCTTTGCCTTCCAAGGTGCCGTTGGCTCTTCGCAGCATCGCTGGAGCAGGTGCCAGCGGCTCCAGGTCACCCATGCGCGTTCCTGCCCTCCGCAAGCCCAGCATCCCACGTGCTTGCCCCAGCCCTAGAAATCCTGCCCACGAGCTCCCTGTCCCTTGGTTTTCCTCCTCCGGTTTGGCCCCTCAGAGCACTTACTCTTACTCTTTGCAGCGGGGTCTTGCCTTGCCTGTGACAGCCCCAACACAACGGGGTCTGTCAGACCCCGCAGCCAAGCACCGCTGTCTCCATAACAAATTATCCCAAGGCCAGGAACATTTTCAGGGCAGCAGGCGAATGGCATTCGCCGGAGAAGCCTCACAGGGTTGTTCTCCATCCTTCTGTTCCCTAATTCTTTCTTTTGCATTTATGTCACCTGCTGCGTTCACGGCTCCTGCTGCACTTTTACTGCTGCTGCCCTGCCTGGGGAGTCCCTCCGTACCCCCGCTGAGGGGCCGAGAGGAGGAGGCGGCAGCAGAGAAAATATCGGAGGAGGCTGTCTCGGGCTGTGAGAGGAGCATCCCGAGTGCCCCGCGCGGGAGCCTGGCTGGCCGTGCCCCCCACCCGCCTGCCCGCCCCAGCAGCCACGAGGGAGGATTTCGGAGTGTGTTTTATGGTGGCTGCTAAAAGTAAACATGCTGTTTCCCTCCCTGGGAAACAGAACATAAAAAATGAGCTGAATANTGGTTTCTCTGTCAAACTATGTCTCTACTTTGGTGCTTGCAGAGGCGGATTCAATCCCCCCTGCCCCGCAGCTCGCTCCTTGCCCTGCTGCAGTTTCAAACTCTTCTGAACCCCGGGAGCATCGCGGTGCCCTCAGTTGTGCCCCCGAGCCCCCCAGCCCATTGACTCCCACCCCTCCTGCCCCGAGAGCCCACGCAGCCCCCTCCCCAGCCCGCCCTGCCCTCAGCCCACCCTCCACCCCAGCTCCAGCACTCGCAGCCTCCAGGCACAGCATCTTCCTTGTAGTTGTTTTTCCAGTGTGGAGGTGAAGCACAGGCGAGGGAGGGAGGGAGACGGAGACGCTGTCGGGAGGAAAGCGCGGTGCCGTGGATAGTGGCCGCACCAACTGCTCTCTTTTCGTCTGCTCCATCGTTATTGCAGACCCCGGGGCTGCAGCACGGCCACGCTCAGACTCTGCAATGAAGAGCTGCGGGTGACCCCAGCTGAGAGTAACCCAGCAATGGGTGCTGGCAGGAGGAGCCTGGCTTGCCCTAAGGGAGGGGTGTGAAGGTGGGCCTGGGGTCGGCAGGGTGGCTTTGCCTTCCAAGGTGCCGTTGGCTCTTCGCAGCATCGCTGGAGCAGGTGCCAGCGGCTCCAGGTCACCCATGCGCGTTCCTGCCCTCCGCAAGCCCAGCATCCCACGTGCTTGCCCCAGCCCTAGAAATCCTGCCCACGAGCTCCCTGTCCCTTGGTTTCCCTCCTCCGGTTTGGCCCCTCAGAGCACTTACTCTTACTCTTTGCAGCGGGGTCTTGCCTTGCCCGTGACAGCCCCAACACAACGGGGTCTGTCAGACCCCGCAGCCAAGCACCGCCGTCTCCATAACAAATTATCCCAAGGCCAGGAACATTTTCAGGGCAGCAGGCGAATGGCATTCTCCGGAGAAGCCTCACAGGGTTGTTCTCCATCCTTCTGTTCCCTAATTCTTTCTTTTGCATTTATGTCACCTGCTGCGTTCACGGCTCCTGCTGCACTTTTATTGCTGCTGCCCTGCCTGGGGAGTCCCTCCGTACCCCCGCTGAGGGGCCGAGAGGAGGAGGCGGCAGCAGAGAAAATATCGGAGGAGGCTGTCTCGGGCTGTGAGAGGAGCATCCCGAGTGCCCCGCGCGGGAGCCTGGCTGGCCGTGCCCCCCACCCGCCTGCCCGCCCCAGCAGCCACGAGGGAGGATTTCGGAGTGTGTTTTATGGTGGCTGCTAAAAGTAAACATGCTGTTTCCCTCCCTGGGAAACAGAACATAAAAAATGAGCTGAATAACCGTGCTTTCTATTTCCACCTTCTATGGGGGCAGCGGGAATGAATTATTCAACAGGCTCATGGCGATGAGGAGGCAGGCACCGCAGGGACCATGGTGATGTGAAGCAGGAAGGGATGATGGCAGAAGAGGACAGGACACCCCATGTCCCCCGGCGTGGTCGGTTGTACCCCGTCCCTTTGGGTCATGCTCTCACCCAGCACGGCCACGAGTGCTGGGGGTGGCTGTGTGGCCCCAGCCCTGCCTGCGAGCCCGAGCTCGGCTACCGCCCTCCAGGCACGTCTGCCCCCCTGGCTACACCATCCCTGCCCGAAGCCGTTTGATAAAACCACAGCAGCACGGAAAGAGCAGGCAGAAAGCATCGTTTTGTGCTGCCCCTGTCCATCACCAAGAAGAAGCAAGCAGATGCATCCCCAGCTGCTGGGTCGCCCACGGGACGGAGGTTGCCACCCTCTTGCTCCCCAGGCTGAAGCCGAAACAGGGCAGCGAGGCACAGCTCAGCCCCAAGCCGTCGGCAGCCGCAGCGCAAACCCCAGCGCTTGCTCCATGCGTGGAGCTGGAGCCTCAACCCGGCACCTTCTGGAAAAAAAAAAAGGGTGCTGGGAGAAGCAGCACGGCAGCTGGGAGAGCAAGCTGGCAGGCGCGGAAGCAAAGGTTTCTAGAAAAACCTTGCATATCTAATTGGTCCCAGTTCAGAGTCTGGCCAACCAGTCATCAAAAGCCTCCACAGTTTGGCTTTTTAATGAGAGATTTTCATATATTAACACTTCATTAAGTCTGTAGCCAAGTCATTTTTAGGATAATTTAAAATGCACGTGCCACGTGGCCCTGACTCTTGCCTGGCTTCTTACGATTATAGTTGGTGCAGCTCAACGTAACCCGCGCTGCCTCCACCGCCCGCGGAGAGCCGGGAGCGGAGCCACGGGGACGGGGAGGGCAGATGCGAGCACCAGGCGAGGCAGGTGAGGATGTAGAGAGGAGCTCGGCGGGTTTATCTCCTGCTTGGTGGCCCCCGGTGTCACCGCTCCGAGTCCCCCGGCCTCGCGCACAGCGGCAGCTCTGGGAAAATCCCTGCCTGCGCAAAAGGCTCTTTCAGACACGCTTGAGTTGGAGCTGCGGGTTAAAGGGCCGTGGGACCCAGGTGGAGGACAGCCGAGGACCTCACCGTGAGCACTGCGTGGGACCCCCAGCTCCTGCATCGCCGCAGTGACTGGAGTGACTATAGCCGTGAGCAATAATGGGGGCTGCGGAGATCCATGCCCTGCTGTCAATTCCAAAAATTCATGAGATGTTTTTAATTAGCATTGTTGTATTTTAAAATAAATCTCCAAAAGCTAAAACTTATTCTGAAAAAAAAAAAAACATCTGCCATCCTAAAATAAAACAAGTTACAGTAAAAACAAGCCATGGAAAACTCCCTGAGTAATGACTGCGTGTACAGTAAAGTACAAGCAGGGAAGCAAAAGACTGAAACAGCGGCTTCTCCAGCTGTGATTTACTACTACTACTCTTTTTATAAATTAAATATAACTGTATGTTAGCCCTTCAACCTAAAGATGGAGAGATAAGGGCACATACAGGCAGGGGCATGCTGCGTCCGAGAATTATTCTCAGGAAATATTGCTCCATTTGCCCTTTTAAACAGTTGTTTCAGCTTATTACTGAACACATTGCTGTGGCTTCTTAGAAATCCTTCACCTATGCAGCAATCCTTGGCCTCTCTCCTCCATTAAGGGATTTCAGTGCACATCGGCAGGGTTATTAAATTAAGCCTCAAAAAGGGGTGTGTTTGCACCTTTCAGAGGGAAATAAGGTTAGCAGGAGGTTAAGTGGACGAGGCAACGAGTGGGCGTCAGAGGTGAGCCCCCAGCTCCAGCCAAACCCCAAGGCAGTGGTCCCTTCCCCGGGACAGAGCAGGGAACATCTACTGCTTCTTGGGTCCCAAAAAATCCCTTGTGTTCCCTCTATCCCAGGGGCTGGGGGGTCCTTCAGTCTCCTCTGAGTAGGTCCAGGGAACCTGGTGTTTTCCCCATGGCTGCCTCATCACTGCAGCTTTTTCTTGAACTAGGAACCATGACAAAACCCGCCTGTAATATTTCCATCCCCTGCCCTCTCCTGCTGCCTCAGCTCCCAACATGCACGGCACCGTCATAGTAAGAAATGTAATTTAGGTGATGGATGGGCTCTGCTCAATTCCTGTAATATCCTCATGAAAATTTTAAACAGTGCAGATTACCTTACTATACATAGCTGCCTGGTTTGGGCACCCCGTGTGCTGCGGGGAACCAGCCTGCAAGGCCGGCGGGGTTGTCCGTACAGGGCTGAAACCAGTCTCTGCTGTAAGAAAGCAGAAGGAAAGGAGCTGGGCTGGGCTGGGGCAGGGTGCCCACGCGTTTTAGGGAGAGGAGACCGTCCTGCAGACTGTGGTGCTGAGCACCGAGCCCTGGCACGGCTGCCCGTGGTGCCGGCATTTGAGGCAAGCTGGTTTTCCTGACGCTGCAAGGCTGCTACGGGAGGCAAATCTGCCGTTGAGCAGCTTCACGCTATTAGCGAGGCTAATTCTTCCATGGGGTAGGAGCGTTTTATTTCAATATTGCAAAAAAGGTAAAATACCTTTTCCAAACTTAGGAAGGTAACTCCAGTGACCCCAACCCCGATGCAGATCAGTACCAGTAATAACTTCCTAACATCTACCGAGTATGACGATACCCTTCCTACCCCTGCGGGTGCCCTGAAGCGTGAGGTCAGACAGGGTTGGTGATACCAGTGTCCAACATTTCTCAACCCTGACCCTAGTGTTGGTGCGGCCATCCCAGGAGAGCGGCAACCGCGGTGAGGGATGGGACCTGGCGTTATTTCTTTGGTTCCTGCTCCTCCGCTACTGCCGCGTAGGGAACCAGAGACCCCCAGCTGCTTCTTGGGACTCGTTCTGTGGCTGGGCACAAATGCACATACAGGCTGTGTTTTGGCCTCTGCTCCCCCACTGCTGTGAATCTGATGGCACGGAGTGGCTCTAAATAGCTTCGTCCCCAGGACGCCTGCTTGGCTAGTCAAGGTCTCCGTCTGAAAGGCGAGCCAGCCTTCCCAGGTCATTCTCAGCCATTTTCCAGCTGCAGAGAAGAAGCAGGCAGGAAATTAGTCAGCAGCGTATTGGGAATAGATTTTGTGGGAAGAGAAAGGGAGAGCGATGCAATCCGTTCCCCACGCAGCTGAGGCCGTTGCAGGAGGCGTTTGCTGGGCTCAGCCTGAGCCGCGGCAGGCTTCCCAGCGCAGAGCGTTTGATAGGTACTAAAAGAAGAGTCAAATCCCTTTGATTTTTAAATGTCTGGGTCTTGATCCCATAACACTGTTTGCAGTGCCTGGGAGAAGCCACCCGTGCCGAGTGATCTTCATTTACATGTTGTGACAGTGATTTATTCTCCATAAAAGCATCTCCGCCTCCTCTCCCTGCTCTCTCAGTCGTGCCCCGGTTCCTCTGCCGAAGCCCTGCCATGAGCTCGCTTTCACCCTCCTGTGCCCCCTCTGCAACACGGAAGGGAGCAGTGCCGGCACATCTTTACAGAAATCCTCAGCATTTATAGCCGTCAGCATCGCCAGGCCCATCATTTCTCCACCACTGACGTGTGCTGCATAAATAACCTGGGAGATGGGAGGACCGGAGCAGCGGCGTCACTGTTTCTCCCCAGCAGAACCAAGACGTATTCAGACTCTTCTCCGTCCCCAGGAGCTGAAGACCGTGAGCTCCGGGGCTGGTCCTGCCCCGATCCCCCCGACCTTGGGGCTGTGCCGCAGCCCGGATGAGCGCACGCGGACAGACACACAGCGGTCCGGACAGCAGCTTCGTGACCTCATCTCGGCCACCCACCAGCCCAAGCCCTGGGGATGCCAAGGGCGCAGCCAGCACGTGGGAAAGACGCCGGCTCGGGATGGGAGAGAAAGGAGGGAGGCAGAAGCAGGGAGGCTGCACGCGAGGAGCGGCTCATCAAAAGTACCCTGAAAGTTTGCTCAAAGCCCGTAACGAGCAGCCAAGCCCAGGCGTGCTTTGGGGGATGAATGACTGGAGCCTCTAAACAAGCTGAATGTTATATTACCATTATTGATGAGCCCCCTTGGAAGAGCTGGGACGGCTTCCCTGGCTCGGTGTCTGGGCACTGCAGAGTAGAAATGATTGAGTAGCCCAAAGTCCGACCTGCGAGGGAATAACTCGCTTTTAGTTCAGACCCTAAAGAGACTTAATAACTAGCTGAGCCTCTGCAGAGGAGTGCAGGCTCCCGAGGAGGTGTCCGGCCTGCCTTGTCCCACTGTGTTATTAAATCCTCCTGTCTGGTATCTCAGTGCCCAGAGATAGCCCATAGTTTCTTGATTACATTGCTGTTACTAGAGACCAGTGTTGCTTGTACTTGGATGCTGTGATGGAGGCACAGCTCCATGCACACAGCTAGGGATTGCCCTTCTCCAGAGAATTCACATTTTAAACGGGCAAGACAGAGCAAGAAGGGAAACTGAGGCACAGAGCTATGAAAAGGGTAACCTAAACCAGCAGCAGGGCTACTTTAGCATCCAAAGCCATTGCCCTTCCCAGGAGCCAGCGTGACCTTCGGGCACTCCTCCTTCCTCGTCCTTGCCTTTGCACCTCCGCTCCGCTCATCACCATGACAAGCAGAAGAAACACCCCTTCCCGTGAAGAGCGAGGCATCGCCGTCTGCGGCAGCTCTGCTGAAGATTTAGACTCCAAACTTTCCTCTGAGTTGGCAAATCTCCTGCTCTCGCTGCCCGTAATCTCCCTGCTGATTACTCCAGTGCTGCCGCTGAGAAGTGAACGGAGCAGGTTTAAGCGGACGGTCTCTGCAGCCCTACACATTTAATCAGATTGTTTTGACCGGATTTGCTTTTTAAAGCCTCAGAAGTTCAATGGGGCTTTTTTACACTGAACCTCTCCCGCGCACACACCGAATTGTTTCTGGCCAACAGAAAATCTTCTGCTACGTGAAGTAATTTTCTGTTAGAGAAGCTTTTGCAGCAGAAAGCATGGCTCATCAGCAAAATCAAGCCAATGGGATTGTAGCTATTGATTTTTCCCTACTTCTACCACTATTCGGCTGCCTAAAAATCGTTTCTGTAGCAAATGATAGTCACTTTGGGGCAGCCTTGTAATCGCGGGAGCTCAGCAGACAGTTTACCTGCATGCAACCTCATTGTCCTACCAGCAAATTTTTCAAAAAATTGAAAGAAACTATTTAAAATCTGGGTACAGACACCACAGAAGAGCCCACTAGCCACGCGCAGGCCTGCGCCCTGTTTGACGCTGGACAGGTCAAGAACGATGAAGCACTCCTTCCCCGGGGTTTTTAAACAAGAGGTGGACAAACACAGCCAGCCCAGGGAGTCGGGAGTATCATCCCCAGGGTCGCATCTGTATGGCCACAAAGAAATGTGGTTGCGATGCAGACAGGCAGGGTTGAGCTTGCCTTAACCTGGAGTGCTCTGGGCTGGGACGCAGGATCAGCTGGCAGGGGCTGCACAGGCTGCCGGGGTCGGCTCTCCCATGGGAAGGGGTCGGGAACACGCTCCATGAGCCAGGCGATGCGAAACGGGCTCGGGCACAGGGAGAGAGGGCACAAAAGCACAAATTAACTGCCCTGGGCCACTTTGGCCAGGGCTGTCTTGCAGCCTTGCGAAGTGTTGCACCTTGATCTCGGCTCGGAACCGCCCGGTCCTGCCGGGAAACAGCTCTTGCCTGCTGGCCCTGAAACCCCAGAACGTGTTGGCTTCAAAAACCTGCGCTCTGCCGGTTTGCGTTATTTCTTCCTACGTGCTGCTCGGTGCTGGCACGTGCGGCGGCAGCGCGGCAGCCCGGCCGGTGCTGCTCTTCCCTCTGCCGCAGCTCGCCCTGCCTGGCTCGCCGAGTCCAGGCGTTTCAAGCAGGGACCGTGGAAGGAAAGCGGGGAACAGCGACGTCCCAAAACACCAGCTCCCTCCTGTAGCATTGCTCATAGCAAAGCCACGAGCTCTCCCCAGCCTGAGCGTGCGGCGCGGGATGCCCAACGAGCGCAGCACCTAACGATGCTGCACCGAACTAACGGGGAGAGAGGCTTTTGGAGCAGGATGGTGCTGCCAGGTCGGAGCTGGGCTGCGGTGACCGCCTTCGGAAACCCCCTGCTAAGCAGATGGGAGCAAAATTCTGTTGGCAGCACAGAAGGTTTTAAAGACACCACATTCAAATTTTGTCTCCAGCCCAAAGAGACGACTACAGCAAGTGAGGGAGCTGCCAGGATTTGAAGTCAATGCAGGATAAATGACAAGAGTAAGACCCAGAAATCCTGCACCCCGGGAGGTGGGTTCCTGGGGTTCCCTCCCCAGATGCTGTCCCGCAGCATCCCGGACCCTCCTCTGCCCCCCCCCATCAGCGCGACAGCCGCCTTGCTGGGATCGGACCCCTTCCAGCCTCTGCTGGGGCTCAGCGTCTGGTAGCTAATTAGCTGTACAGCAAGCTGGCGTTAGGAGGCCCAATCAACATTATTTCATTTATAAACAGGAAACAGCCGTCCCCTTCTTTGCATACAGAGCTAATTTTAAAATGCATTATCCCCTCCCTGCGAGGCTGCCTGGGGAGGGGGGCTCTGCCATGTAACCCGGGCTGCTGCGGGTCAGGCTCATCCGTCGGGCGCTTCCGAGAGCTTTCCCGTTTCGGTGCAGCACGTCACCGGCCGGATCCAAGCGGGCTGTGACGGGATGCACACCGGCTGGGGGGGGGCGGAGGGGAACCTGGACCCTTCACCAGCTCTGGGTCCTCAAGGGAGGGTTACAAAGCGGAGGACGTTTTCAAGGTGGCTGTTTCTGGCCCTTAAAAACATCTCCATATCGCGGTGCTGGTGTAGAGACCCTTTGGGTAAGAATTATCCAGGGTGAGGGCACTGGCTTCCAAGGGAAGACGGGTAATGAATTTTGCAGCTGAGTCAGAGGAGAAGTGACTGACCCTGCACCAAAGCTGTCCCAGAGTTAACTCCAACGGAGCCCGTGCAGCCGCGGGAGCAGCGGCGGAGGCACGGCACAAGCTGCAGCGAGCCATCCATCACTGTCTCCAGCAATTTGTCCCACGTCTCAGAGCTGTCACAGACCTCGTCGGCTCCTGCAGCTCACCAGCCCACGTGCTGCTGGGGCCTGCCAAGCCGAAAGGACAGCAGGAACGAGCCTGCCATCGCTTTCCAGGGCACATCACGGATGCCCCAGAAGGGCAAAGATCCAGGTTTTCTTTGCACACCTTGGTATCATGGCCGATTCTGCCTTAGTTTGGGATCTGCTGCCTACAGAGATGGGAATCTCTCCGGCGGGGGTTTGCCCTGCACTGAGCCCAGCTGCGGGAGGGACGGAGGCGGCTGGATGCAGAGCGCTGGAGCATCCTTGGAGCTGCCTGGATGGAAACCTTGCAACCAGGCACCAGCTGGAGAAGGCTTCGGCTGCTCAGACATCCCCCCCTGGAAAGCCACCACCTCCCAGATGACAGGGAAGGCGAGAGGTGCAGCGGAGGTGGCTGGAACATGGCATTTTGCCTCCTAAAAGGAAGGGAATTGATTGTTGTCACACCGCGGCTCAGCTGGAAGCTTCACCTGCCTCCTCAGTGCCCGATTTTCCATATTCCATGATGACAGCAGAGAGGAATCGGCTTCATCGTACAGTTTATACCCACCACGCTCAGTGGCTGGTTTAAGGCACCCGAAGACTATTACAGCCTTGCAATGAGCTGATAAAACAGGCTGCTGGACCGGCAGCTTGTTCCTCCTCCGCCTTGCGGGAGCCTGGGGGCCGGGCAGCCGGGCCACACGTGCCGGGCTCGGCACGAGGCATCGCCGAGCCGAGGGATGCGGCGAGAGCCAGGACGAGCCCGAGACGTGGCCCGGCCGAGGTGCAGAGCACCCATGAGCCGCACCGGGTGGGAGCAACAGGCACGCACCGCGGCTGCTTTCCGGCGAGACGGAGTTTGGATCCCGCTCGGGGAATTCGGCAGCTTGCCGGTGCCGCGATTAACATTCAGGAGCTCAGGCAGCAGTAGGGAGCTGGGGTTATTCCTAACACATAAACACCATCTGTGCCCTCGGAGCAGGGCCCAGCACCTCTCGCAGGTTGTGGCCGCTGCTCGGAGCAGCTCGCGATGGGGGGGATGCCCTTGGAATCCTGCCCCCCCGCCCCGGGTCAGCTCAGGGGTGGGGATGGATGCTGCCATGCGGGAGAGAATCCAGACGGATAAAGGAGAGAAACAGGGAGTGAACGGAGGGGAAGGATGGAGCTGGGAGCCCGTCAGCCCCTGGAGATGCTGTCACGGGGCCCGGTGTGCTGGACCGCGCCGGGCACTGGTTGCTCATCGTTGGCATCGCAGGGGCTGCTCAGGCTTAGCTGAAAGGCTTTGGCATTGGTGCCCAGCCTGAGAAAGTTCATTTTTACATCCCGTTTGAGGTATTCTCCCAGCTTCACGAAGGGACATTTTGGGAAAAAGAAAAAAAAATTATATATATACAGGCAATATCAGGCAGGACAAATTTTTCCACCTCTTTCCCATTTATCACCCTGAAGAAGACTAAAGCTTGTGGTCTCCTTAGCCCACCTTCACATGCCAGGATCTCTTTTTTTTTTTTTTTTTTTTCTCCTCTAACCTAGTTACATTCCCATAGACGTAGTCTGGCCTCCAGGTATGACGATGTAGCGAGGGGTAACGCAGCCTGCAGGCTCCAGCTCGGGAGCAAAGCCTCAAGGCGGAGCGGCCGGGCTGGGCTTCAGGAGGAGCCCGGTCCCTGCAGGGCAGCGGGGACGGCAGGATTTAATCACACCTGCAACGGGAAGTGCCAGAGAGGGGTCGGGTATTTCATTTGAATGTCTGTGAAGAAAAAATGAAATGCAAAAATAATTTGCAGAATCAAGAAATTAGGGATGGGAAAGGGAAAGACTTGGAGGTGGGGGGGATCACTGTCCCGTGGCTGCTTCGGCAGAGCCCTGCGGGCAAACCTCTGCACGCCTTAATTAAATTAGGGCTCTTTATAAAGTAATAACCAACTTTCTTCCCAGTCATTCATGGTTTATTCATGCATCGCTCAATTTTTGAGATCCCTCTGCTTTTCCCCCCTCAGAAGGTGCTCTCCTTTAAATCTTAATTACCACCCTGGCCCCCGAGCCCGGCTGGCGTTTCGTTCCTTGAGGCCGTTTGAACTCTGCCGTCGACGCCTTCAGAGGCTTTGCCATTCCGCTGAACTCCTTCCGTCACCGTTAGCATATGCAGTAATTTATACAGTGCTTTTAATTGAATACTCAGACCTCGGGGTCACATATGGAAATCGAACAACACCGGCAGCGGCTTCAGCTACTTAAATGGCTGGAGCGGGCGGACACGCGCCCAGCCCAGCGCTGCGGGTGGGCAGGGGCGAGCTCCCCCCGGGGAGATGCTGATGGCGTTGGGAAGGAGTGGGGTGCCCACGCGGGGCGGGGGGGACCTCGCCCCCACGACGGGGCAGCTCCCGGGCAAGAGGGTGAAAGAGGAGAGAGCGACCGTCTCCAGCCGCACTGGGGAAACTGAGGCAAGGAAGCAACTTAAAGCAGCTTAACACAGGACGCGCAGTGGTGGCTGTTAGGTTTTTCTCTAAAGCCCCGCGAGTGCTGGGTGTGATTTGTTTTTGTGGTGTGTTTAGCAGCATTCCGGGAAATGTGAAAATAATAATAACTATTAATAAAATGCAATGATCTGATGACTCACGGGTTAATTCTCACTCGCAAACAGACAATTATTCCCAGAATGTAAAACATTTTAACAATATTAATGGTGAAAAAGAAATGGGGGCTCTTTTGTCAGGATTTTATTTTTTTTTTGAACTGCCATTAATTCTTTGTTCAATTGATGCATATTCAAAATGGTATAAGTGGGGCCCTCACTGTTTCCATTAGCATTAATGCACAATTATTTTTCTCCATATTTATGCTGCTCTTGCAGGGCATGGTTTTTGGTTGTTATTTCTTTTTTATATTTGTATGTTAATTCAGCGTTTAAAATATCCTTCTCTCCCAACTGTTTGCATGGTGATAAAGTATAATGAGAGGGAGAGAGATTTATGGCTAAAACACTAGAGGAAGAAAAGAGCTGCCTATCAAAGCAGGAGATAAATCCTGGCTTTTACCAGATCATAAGATATAATTGCACCTAATGTGGAGATTGCACAGAATCAATTCATTTCTCGACACTGTTTACTGCCAGGAATTTGCAGCGAATAAGCTCGACCCTGCGGAGCGGCGGCGTGTCCTCGCCGTGCCGCGGCCGAAAGCGCTGCCCCGCGCCGCGGGCTCTGCTCGGGGACGTACCTGCAGCCGAGACGTGTGGTGGGGACAAACCGGCTGCAGAATTGCTGCTCTGTGACGCCTCTGCGCGGTGACATGGAAAGGGGGCAGATCTCCGTGCCGTTATTTTGCCTGGAGGAGATACTAAATTTTGAAGTGCTGGTGTCACCTCCCGCCCACACAGCGGGGCGAGTGGGAGAGACGGAAACGAGCTTCCCCCTTCCCTTATCTCTAGAGATGCAAAACCTTTAAATATTTCTTTTCTCTTTTTTCTCTTTAAATGCTTTTTTTCCCCTTTATTCTTTTTAAATACTACGTTCTTTTTAAAATACTTCTTTCTTCATTAGTCTTTTGCAGCATCCCAATCTAACGACACTGGGGGACGGAGGAGGAAAGGTCCTTCCGTGCCGTGGCAGCAGAGCCGGGCACCCAGCCCTCGGTCCGCAGCAGGGAACCAGCGCAGCGCGAGGGGTGGGTGCAGGATCCCACCCACAGCCCGGTACCGCTTGCCACGAGGCCGCCTGGGCTCATGGTGCTGATGAACATCGCCCTCTTCCCTTCCCTTCAGCTGCAAAAGAAACCTTTTATTTTTTGAGAAAAGAGACAGAGAAGGGCTCTGGGGAGCGGCGTGGGGGATCGCTGTTGATCCATCTTCCCACGGCGTTTTGGCAGCGGCGCTGGCCAGGCAGGGAAGGAGCTGAGCCCGCTCGATGCTCGTTAGCAATACTTTAAAAGGAAAAATCTTCCATTTGGGGAGGGAGGTGGTCCTGCTGCTCCCTCCTCTAGAGGCGCGACAGGGGCCACCGTCGCGATGGGGAAAAGCTTGCGCTGGCAGGGCTGCAGCCAGGAGAGGAGCTGCTGCTGGCGGCGGGGCTCGGAGTGCCGTCCTCGGCGGGAAGGCGGGTGCAGGCGGCAGGTAACGTCTGCCCCAGGCTCACCTTGAGGTCTGGGGGAGAGGGGCTGGGGTCTGCTCCCCTCCCCTCTCCTTTCTGCTGCGGGGAAGCAGGGGTTTGCAAACCATCAGGCCATTTCACCCCGGCAAGCGCCTGGGGATGCTCCCACGGACGGGCTGCGCCACAACCCTGCGGCCGACCGCGACGTGCAGGTCTCGGCGAGGCCGTCGCTGGGCTCAGGGATGCTCCAGCCCCCGCCTCTCCTCCCGCGCTGAGCCCGCCTCAGCGCCCAGCAAGGATTGGGGACGGGGCGAAGCGGGTAGGGTCGCAGCGGGATCTGGTTTATTCCCCAATTTAGGGGCTGAACTCGCTGCAGAATTCCCTGAACCAAGTCAAAAAAGCAAGCCAGAAAGCCCCTCCCTTTCCCACTCACCTCCATAAATCCTGCCTTGATTCAGGGCCCTTTGAGCCACGAGCCGGGGCTGGGAAAGCCTGACCTGTAATAAACGCAGAGGCAGCGATATCTCTCCCTGCGGAGCAGGTTTACGGAGGCGTGTGCTGGGGAAGGAGACACTTGGGTGGCCTGCTTCCTTTGGGGGACCCCCCAGAGACCCCCCCTTATTGGGGACATCAGCTGGGACCTTCCCTGCCTCACCAAAAGCATCACAAAATCTGCTCAAGGAGCTGATGCTCCACATGCACCTTAATTCCCCGCAGGTCACACCTCGCCTCCAGTTTAGGTTGCGTTTTAATTGCTGTTCTGGGTCCCTCACAGTTGATTCCTGTTTGCACAGCAGGGAGAGAAAGCACCTCCGCCGTAGGTACAAACCTCGCTCGCTGTCGATGGTGCTGCCGTAATTAGCACCACTAAAATATTTCTGCTGGACTCCAGTTCGCCTTGGGTGCTGCGTGGCTCTGAGTAACGGGATCCAACCGGGCAGCAGTTCTCCAGGTCTCAAAGGTGGAAAAAGGAGGAAAGGGGGGAAAAGCCGAGCGGCAGCATCCGCAAGTGGCTGGGGATCCTCCTGACGAGGTGCAGCCGGGGCTAATGAAAGGGAAATGATTACAAAATTACACCTTTCTGGCAGATATTTAGGGCTGGTGAACAACAAGGGTAAATGGAGCAGGCAATGCCCCCTCCTCCCTGCCCGGTACTGAGTCTGGCTCCGCAGCTCCGGCTTTCTACAGCCTCTGGTTATGGCAAGGGTGGGTAAAAAGCAGAGCCAGGATTCCCAAAGGAAGGTGCCAACACTTAGATTCACCGCAGAAATGCTGAGTCCTGATCCTGCACTTGGCCATAGACCAAATCTTTGCCTGACCTCAGAGGGGGTTCCTGCAGCCGGCAAGGAGATGGAGGATTTAAGACCTAATTTCCCATTAAATATGTACAAGCTAAAAAGGGCCAAGGGGATTTCTAATGCCAAAGAACATCTGCAACAGCGAGATGAATAGTTAGGGACAAAGATATTTATAGATTCATTTATTTTGGCTCCTTTTAAGAGTTTCAGAGGCATCGTTTCGTCCACTGTGAGCTGGTTTCTGTCAAAAGCAAAAAGCTCAAGCAGGGCAGTCAGGAGAGCAGAGCTGAGAGAGGAGCGGCTGTGCTGGGGCAGCCCGAGGTGTCCTGGACCACGCTCCTGGGCTCAGGGGACATTATTTAAACTGCGGTGCATGAGCCAGGACTGAAAGAAGCCCCAAGAGAGACCCTGGGGTGCAAACCCAGAGGTTTTCTCCCCAACCTCCAGATCACAGTCCCAGCAACTGGGGAACGTTTGCCCGCTGATCGCTGATTTTCCCTTCCCAGGGGCCAGGTGATGCTGTGGGTCCTTGGGCAAACAGCAGGAGCTCGTGGCCCCTTGAGGTTCGAGCCTCATCCTTAGCTCATTAGAGTCCCTCACGCAGAAGAGAGTTAAATTTTGGGACTCTACTGCCTACAGGGAGGTGTATATTAATGCTTCCCTTATTCCCTAACCTGCCATTATAAGCCCCATCAGCTCAGTTTGATTTCCTTGCGCCTTGTGTTATGATGGGGAGTAAAATACACCCTGGAGAGAGGGTGAGCAGTGCGGGGGACACGGCACAAGGGCAAGTCACCGGCCCGGCTGCAGGCATGGGGGATACCCAGCTTGGTTGGAAAGCAAACATGAAAATACAGCAATTTTAGGAATTAGCTGACAATCTTTGTTTAATAAGTTAAAAACGCAGTTGTGAGTGTTCTTCTGGTTCTGAATTTTGCCAAACATCTCCCATCGCTTGGGAAAGATCCTGACGACAAGGGCTCACGCGCCTGCCACGCAGGCTCCTAATTTCATAGTTCAGTGTATCAGAAAATAGGAGGAGGATTTGTAAAGAGAAGGAAATAGTTTAAAACACCTCACAGCTTTTTATGGCTGAGCAGACCTGGGTCCTGATTCGCAGCAGACGTGGGAGTGTGAAGTATGTGCAGAGATATATGCCAGGGATGCATTTATTTTAGGATATGCTTAGCATTAATGTGCACACATAAGTTTGGGGGATGAATATAGTTGTAATACTCATGGGGAAAGCTGTGTTTTTCTTGCCAGGAGGCACAGACCCCACTCTCTGGGGCACCATTAATATGAGAAGAGGGTTACTGTCCCCACAGCCCCCGCTCCTGGTTGCAGATCTGCACATCGCACATGCACACACGTATACCCTGCGTCAGCCTGACACCGTCTGATGCTGATGACGCCAAACTGTTGCTATTTGATGCCTTTTCAAACAAGCCTGCCCTGCGTTTGCCAACGTCGGCGTTCTTCATCATCGCCCGCACCCTGCCCAAAACCCTCTTTGGCTGTGACAGCGCCAGGGTTTGCTGAGCTCATGAACCATCCGAACAACCAACCGTCATGTTTCCCTGCACATCAAGCATCTTCCACTCACAGGTTACCCTCTTTTGTTCTGTGTTTTTAACGGCACCTACAGGAACAGGATCCAAGACACTGTGCTCATCCTTGCCGTGTAATAATGCACAGCCTGCAAATACCAATCCATATTCATTTCTATTCATGCAGATGAATATATAAGCAGATATGTACTAAATGCATGCAGGGATATATATAGCAGTTGGGTTCATGTTTTCCGGGGACCTGTAGGCTTGTGTGAGTGCAGAGCTGAGAGAAGTTGCTGCAGGCACAGGTGCACATTTGCAAAGACGTGCACACCTATATATGTACATGCACATTTTTAATGTCTAAGGGGACTCGAGTCTTACAGCTCTGGCGCAGACAAAGTTACGATGCTCTGGGCTACTTTTCTAAGAGGAAGATGCGAAGAAATAATGCTCCTCACCAAAGCCCAATGAAAATCCCACAGCTTTGGGAAATACCCATTCATTTTCTGCCTCTCTCTCGCAGGTACCTGAAGAAGTGGTGTAAGCAGGTGGGGAATGATAAAGTAGAGCAAGATCAACTGAGAGCAGTCGGAGCGATTCATTCATAATGCATATTCATAAGAAGGGACTCTGCACCTCTCTAATAAAAAGGAGATGGGTATTTCCCACCTCATTCAGTGACCTGCTACAAGTGGTATCAAACCAGCACCCAAAGGACTTTGGCTCAGACAGTCGGGTCTTGCCGGGGGAAGGGGAAGGGGGAGCAGGGGCTGCTCCAGCTCAGGACAGGCTGAGGATGTCGTCGGCCGCACGCCCCTGCTTATCTCGATTGCTGCTATTTCTCCTAAAAAGCAGAGGTGCTGAGACAGCCCTCCCAGCTCCTCACTGGTGTCCAAGGGAACCTGGGGGGCACGAGGGATAGTTAGCTCAAAGGCAAGAGGCTGGAGGGGAGGCAGGAGACCTAAAGGGCCGCTGCAAAGACCCGCGGGAGCTGCTGTTCCCCATCCCCGTGCCCGACGGGAGAAATCACAACAAAGGTACATCAGGGAGGATAGTAAGAAAAACCTTCTGACTGAGGGTAGCGTGAAGCTGCCCTGAAGACTTCCCCAGGCACCCAGATGGTGTCTCGGGGCTTGTCTACCCAGCAAGAAACAGGATGATGCATCTAGAAAAAACCGTGTGATTTTAAGGGAGATGAATTCAGCTGGGTTTAGGCTGGAAGCGAGAGGAGGTGAAGAGAAACAGGGCCGCATTCTGCAGAGGAATTCCGGCCATTGAACTAACCCCTCGTTAAGCCTAATGGAGATGAAGCGTGAGAGCGCAGTGCCCGCAGCCCCCACGCGTGGCCGCTCCGCGCCGGTGGCCCCGGCCCGGCCGCATCCGCGGGGCTCTGCCCCCCCCTAGTGTCGGAGCGAGGGGGGAGGCGGCCCGGGGATGAGCCGGGCCGGGCCGGGCTGGCAGCAGGATGCTCCCGGGTCATCCCTTCAGCTCCCCATTCTGCAGCTGCAGGAATCGGAGAGGGGCGTTTGCTTCATCTGTGTTTCCCGTGTTTGAGAGCTGGGGGGAGGCACAGCCAGCAAGCTAGAAAGCCCTTGCAAGCCGAAAATACCCTGTTTCTCCTCTTCTTCCCCTCCCCAAATAGTAACATTCCTACCCAGCCCTGGAAGGAGGCCGGTAGGTGAGTTTTCTGCAGCGGTGATGCAGAACGCGGGAATGTGCGGTACGGGGAGGCAAAGCAGCACGGCCGAGCTGCGTGTGGGCACGGCGGGCGCTGAGCTGCCCTGAGCAGGCAACGGGGAATTTAGCCCCGTTTTCTGCAGCTTGCAGGGGGATGGATGATACCTGATCTAGCATAAACCTGTCACACAGGCACAGCCTATCAAAACTGCCTGAGCAAATTTGAACTGGCAGAGTGAATTTAGACCGGATCAGTGTGTTATGTCATATAGTCACAGAGGCTTTTTATCTGGTGCTAGAAGCCCTGCAGCTGGATTTACAGTGCCATGAAACCCTGTGCCTGCTCTCTAGAGATAGGGAGCGAGTTTATCCCAGGAGCAGCAGAGCACCTTTCAATCCATCTTTACGGAAAGATGGATTTTTATGGGAAGTACTATATTTCTCCTTTCTTATAATGCTATTGACAGAGTTTGTTTCGATTTTTACTTGCCTTACCCACACCAACGTGCAGCGGTGCAGACACAGGCACTATAAGCTCTGAGTTTGCACCAGTATTTATGTACGTGCAAAACCCTTCACGTTGAGGCAGGCCATGAAAATCCATCTCCATCTTGAGCCAAATCCTTAGAAAAACCTACCCTTACGCATCCCAGAGTCCCCCCAAGCACTTTGGCCATTGTGAGTCTGAAATAGGGGCTTTGCAGCTGATACATCCAAGATTTAATGCAATGCAGGTAGTAAATAAATAAATAAGGCAGAGGGAATAGGAGTTAATGCAATTAGTGTTTCTCAAGCCTCAGAGGGAAAAATATTGACTTGAAATAAGCAAGAGAGATACAGAGCTGGGCTTGGAAGAAAAGCTGGCTGAACAGTGGGCAGAGACACTTTGGTGTCTTTGAAGATCCTCTCTTTGTGTCAGAAGTTCAGCAACTGCAGGAATGCACTGGTCAGCCCAGAGGTGATGGAGAAATGGGCTGATGGAGCCATGAGTTGCCATCGGCGGACAGAGAAGAATAAACGAGGAGAAGCGTCTGTTAGTTTGGACTTCCCTAATATTTTATGCCTGTAATCTTGACCCCTGAAATCAAACTTCTTGCATCGACCCTGGATACCCATTAGTCCCTCCGCCAGCACCCCCAGCCTCTCTCCCAGCACAGCCTCCAACAGACCCCCAGGTTTCAAAGTGACCCCCGGGGGCACACAGGCAGAGAGAAGGAAGAAATGAGATAATCAGATATGATTGAAATCCCTGGGAGAACCCAGGCTATTCGTGCAGAACTAATCCATCAGGAAAAACAAGGCTAAAAGGTTCCTCTCCGCAATGGGAGAATCTACGGGAGCTTCCAACAGCCCGCGAACTCCGGAGCAGCCACGAAGGCTGCAAGCAGGACCAAGCCCCGGGATGCTGCAGGAGATGAACCATCGTTAAGTGCCCCTGGTCCTTTCATTTCTCAGCAGCCAGCGGGATGCTGGCAAGCACCGGGCTGGGGCAGCCGAGCTCCATCTTAGGAATCTGTTGCTTCCAAGGCTATTTCCAGAGTGGATTCGGCAGGCTGCGGCAGGTCCCTGGGTGTATCTGCAGCAGGGCGCTGGCTCCAGGGAGCTGCTCCCAGCACATCAGCAGGCGCTGCCGCTGCAGCTTGCTTCAACAACGTAATGGGCAGCATTTCACTTCAGCAGACCGGGACCAGGGCAGCAGGTTTAGAAGCAGCAACAGGGGCCCTCCTTGCAAGAGTAAAGCTGCAGGAAACCTTGTTTTCGACGCAAGCAGGGAACGTGGTGTTTCTTGGTGCTTCGAGGGTTACTGTCGCAGAGAAAGAAAAGGGGAATTGCTGGCACTATTTGCAGCTTGAGCGGTTTTTCTCTTGCAAATCATAATTACCCTCATTAAATCCATCTCTACAGGAATGGAGACACAGGATTAATAATACACGCAAAAAGATCCGAGCGCAGATTCAGGGCCTCGTAAAGCCCAGACAACGGCAGGGCCCTGATGCGGGGGAGGATTAGGGTCGTCAGCAGAGCACAGAACAGCCTTTAAGGAGACTCCTGCCGCCCTGAGTCCTTCCAGGAGAACAAGAGGCAAAGCCGTTGCCTACGGACCGAGCTGCTCATTCTCCTCCCTAACCCCAGCATTGGGCAGGAGAAGCTGGGGGCAGCAGTCTGCCTTTTGCCAGGAGCCTGGGGAGGCTGCGGCTCTGCTGGGATGCGTTTCGGTCCCCGGCACCCAGCTGTTTTTCCACCCAGGACTGCCAGCCCAGGGCCGCGGCCTGCCTGTGTGCCAGGAAGGGGCTCTCCTGTTGCACCCCTATTATTATTGCACCCTATTATTATTATTGCACCCCATTATTATTAATGCACCCCTATTATTGCCCACCTACTATTGCACCTGCAGTAAAACCATCCCCATCACCTGCCAGGCTCCTGCAGAGAGATTTTAGTAGAAGATGTTTCCAAAACCCCAATAAACAGGTCTCTAATAACTTCCACAACTCTTAACAGACCGTAATTCCATTTTTAAACCGCAATCAAATCCTTCAGTTCAGGCAGCAATTTGAAGTGTGACAGGGATTCTTTGAGGCATCAGACCTCTGAGGCTTGAGCTGCTGACAGGGGCTGTTTGTAGCTTTGAAATGTAATGACCATTTCATCTGATAGTCCTGCGTTTCCGTAAGACCCTCTCTCTGCCGATAGCTGTTGTCAACTGGTGGTGTCCCCTTCCCTGGAGAAAAGTCACCGTCCCAGCTGCAGCGCTGGCCGGCACGGCACGGCATGGCACGGCATGGCACGGCACGGCGATGGCCCCGAGGCTCCGGCACAGCTCCAGGCTGCAGAAAGCCCCAGTCTGTGGGACACCGAGGGCCAGGACTTGCCCTGAGCAGGAGAACAGCTCGTCCTTCCCAGGCAGAAGGGCAGCAGGAGAAGGAAGAGAATTACTAGCGAGGAGAATCCAGGAATCTGGGTGTGTTTGGGATGGAAATATATCCTGAAGGAGAACAGAGGCTGTCCAGCAGTGAGGGGCATTAAAAGGGCATCATGTTAACGGTGCAGTCATTAGCTGTCTGCCTATCGAGCTATTTCTAAGCCAGTCCTCACTGGGGGACCTAAAGACTGCTTCAGCACGGAGGTAGCAAAGGGTGCCCGGCCGTGGCTCAGCTCAGCCGGGTTCTGCACCGCCGGGCGATGCTCCCGGCTGGCTGCAGAGTGCAGCAAGGCTGGGGGGTCCCACCGCCCACCACCGCCCCAGCCCTGCCCTGGAGCAGGAGCTGGCTAAGAGGTCGGCAACGCCTTAACTTCTCGGTTTTAGAAAGGAGTTTCTTCTGGAAAACATACCGAGGGAAATGAAAGCTGACGTGACCTTGGTGGAATTATTAAGGCTATTGATCGGGCTGGGAGCTCGGCGTTGCTAATTCCATCAATAAGAAATATGATATTGCAACAGTCAGGCCTGATGATTGATGGCTTGTCTGTGGGTTTAATAACACTGCCTCTCTACAGCACCCTTCATTTGTGGATCTCAAAGTGCTTTGGAAACATTAATGAATGGGCGCTTGCAGTCACGAGATGTGCCCGGCACCGGTCCCGAAGGATGTTGATGGATCTGCTCCCATGGGCACCGCTCCTGCTGGAGACCAGACCAAGAGCCAGCTAAAAGCTGCTTTTGCCTGTTATAAGCTGGTGAGAATTGTGCCCATTTAATGAAAATCCCCCTTTGGTGGTGTAATTCACGGCTGTACCCGTCGCGTTCATCGCTGGCTTGTACAGCATGTGCGGCTGGAGCAAAGCCAGCGCGTGGCCTTGAGTCCTCTGCAAGCACAGCACCACCGACAACGTCTCTCAGGAGCTTTTGGTGGGGACTGACTTCAAAGAAGCAAAATCTGATTCTGCCGAGCGCCCGTGTCAAAAGCTCAGGTCCAACCACCTTTGCATGTGGTGGATGGAGGCAGCCCCACACCAAATCCCACCCCAGCTCCAGCCACCCCCGGTCTCCAGGTGCTCAAGGAGCACGGAGAGCCCTCGCTCGCCGGCACGCCAGCGAGGGATTTGGGCACAGAGGATAAAGCAGCTCAGTGGCAGCACCCGGCCCAGGACCCCGCTCGCTCCTGGCCAGGCAGCATCGCTCCCCTCGAAGGGTCTCCCAAACCCAGCCAGGCTCAATCCTGCCCTCTTCCCCCGTCCTCTCCTCTGTGTCCCCACTCCCCTCACCAAAATTCACTGCCCGGGAATAGAAGCTGCGGAATGCCTCCTCCAGCCCGGCCGAAATTGCCTGTGACCCAAAGCCACACAGTATAGCATTGGTGGTGGAGAGAGATGAGAAATTTAGAGCTGTAATTAACTCCTGCAAAGAGACGTTTTGGTTTCATTTCAGGCTGCGATCCGGAGGGTACCTGAACATGACAGGCACCTGGCTAAATTGCCTGGGACCTTGTTTATTCAAGGCCCAGAATCACACTGTACAGTTTGTTGTATTGATTTGCTCATGTTGAACACGACTCTATAAACAGCAAATCTGCTGGGGATTTTCTCTCCTTTTCCTGCAAGACAGGAAATAAAGGGCAAAAGAGAAAGGACGGGAAGGAGCAGGCACAGAAACGGCATTTTCAGCGGGCCATAAAAATGGATCTGACACCAGGCTGCCTCCTGACGGGAGCAAAGTTATTGCAGTGGAAATTGTCTTTGAAGAGAAATGCAAACACGGCTCAGGAGCCAGAGCCCCCCAGTATCGGGGGTCGGCCAGCACCGCCCCAGGGCTCCCCCGCCTCCCGCGAGCCGGCACCCCAGCCCAGCCGGGGCCGTTTTACTTTTTCCTCTACTTTTCTCCATTCATCACCTTCTGAGTCCAGGAAGGCAGATTCTGCCCCGAGTTATGCTGGAGTAAGCCCAGCAGGAGCCGGGGAAGGCAGTGGCCCCAGCCCCGCGGCATCACCCCCCGGCTCCGCAGCCCCGCGGCAGCGACACGGGGGCTCTGCCCCGCGCGGGTGGGAGGGCGGCAGGGTCAGACCCCGCTCCGTGCCCCGGGTGATGCAGATCGGAACAGACACAGTTTTCTCCATCGCAGCAAGGTGAGAACCAGCACCGCAGCCACGTCTCCGAGGATTTTTCCCGGTGCTGTCCAAGCCCTCATCCCAAGAGCATCACGGTGGAGCAGGCAGGGGCATGGGGACGGGCAAGCGTCCTCGTCCGTGCACCGCTGGGCTCCGTGGGAGGACGGGCACGGGAAGGGGCTGATGGGCCCATACCCAGCGGTTTGCACTCGCCCAGCAGCTGGCTGTCTACCCAGACCGCGCTTCCATAAATAGAGGGCTCTGCAGCCCAATACGTCTGGATATAAAAATATGTATGTTCTGCATAAGGGGATTAAATGTTTATGAGCCATTATAAATTCGTGCTTTTCATATTTTATTCATAGATCCTTTGCTGAGCTCAGGCTGGGCTAATAGATGCGTTTCCAATGTGTTTCCCCCTTTTCCTTTGCCTTTCCTGGGGCCGATTTGTCACAATTGGAGTTTTTCTTATGCAACGCAACGTGTGGAGGATGGTAGAGCCATATAACTCCGATGCCACAGGCAGAGGATGAGGAAACATGGAGAAATCCTCCAGAGAAGAGGGACTTTGGGTTTTCTCCTTGACTTTCCCTTCCCCAGGAGGATGCACTCCCCGTTTAGAAAGCAAACATGAAAAAGTCCAGCAGGTGATCAACCCGAAAGCAATTACTGGGGCTGACGGGTTTTCCTGCAGCACCTGCTCCCGCAGCCTCCTGTCCCAGCTGCGTGCACTGCTCTGCTATAAATGCACCCGGCCGGGAAGCCCCAACCCCTCGGGAGGCTGTGGGTCTGTCCTGTGGCCAACAGAGCCTGCGCTGAGGACCCACAGCATCTTTATTTAAAAGTTGCCTAAGTTTGGTGCCTGGAAAGCCTGAGATGGGGGTGTCCTGGCTGCCGGGGGGATGCGGTTCCTGCAGGGGAGACTCCTCTGCAAGCAGGTAACACGGTGTGGGGGCACGGGGGGGGACCGGGGGTGTGGGTGACCAGCCGGAGGCCACCTGAGCACTGGGTGCCGGGCAGGACGGAGAGGGAAAGCAGGAGAGAAGTGTGTTTTCCTGCTGCTTGCGCGGCGGCTCGGCTGCAGCCTTGGCCAGGGGAGCGGGGCTCGTGCGGCAGCAAGGGGAAGTGCCAATTTCTCAGCCGAGAGGAGAATGAGGTTGAGAATTAATCCTGCTAATGAGATGTCAGAATTAGTTTGTATGTCCTTGTCACCAGGGCAGGGTGACAGCGTGTGAGAGGTGCTGAAGGGTCCCTGAGGCAGGCGGCTACTTGATTTTTCCTGGAAGGAAACCAAGCTTCTCACAGCCGGTGCTGTCGTGGGCTGGAGGCACTGCCGGGCTCATCTTGAGGGCTCCCAGGGAGGGGGGAGCCGAGGGCTGCAGGCAGGACCCTCACCCATCAATAGCAGGATCTCTCTCCCTTTGCCCACTGGGACCCAGAGCCCGGGGGCAGCAATGCTTGGGCAGAGATTAGCATCCCGCACCCATCCATGCACCCAGCCCCCCACCGTGCACCCAGCCAGCGGCTGGGCTGTGCTGCAACCCCCTGATGGTGCATTTCCAGATGCCCCCAGTGCCTCCTTGCCACCAGCATCTACCAAACAAGTTCTTGGTTTTACCTCTGCTGAATGGAGACTGTGGAACATTAGGAGATGCGGGGAGGAAGCTGGTGCCCTGTGTTTGTTGGCTGCTTCAGCAGGATGAGTTTAAATACAGGACAGGTGGCATCTAACAGAGCAAGCAAAGGACCGAGGCACCAATCCTGACCCTGCTTGTGTCTTGGCTGAGGCTCGTGGGGGCTGGTAAGGGGCTGGGATCCTGGGTACACCTGGGGACATGGGCCGAGCATCTTGGAAGGGAGCTGAGGGCCCCTTCACCATGGGGTGCCCCGGCAGAGCCCCAGACCCAGCTCCCCTCCGGAGCCATTGCCCTGCTCCATCCTTCCAGTTGCTTTCTACCAGCATGAAGTAATTAAGTTCATAAGGCATCAGACAATCAGCTAGCAGCCCACAAGACGTTGTGTTTAATCATGTACTAATGGCATGTTCTTGGCAATAATTACAAGATAACAGTGTTTGCAGGCTGTAATCAGAACAATTCTAGTAATTAAATCAGCCTTTTGTCAGCGGGCTCCTTCCTCCCTTGCCGGGTGCGGGAGCGGCGTGGCAGGACCCCTCCAAAGCAGGAGCGTGCACCCAGAGAGCGCTCGCCGTGCCGGTGGCCCGCTGCCACCGCCGCGGTTGGCACCAGTAATTGAAATGGAAGAGGAACGGAGCGGCTTGCGAGGAGCTCTTTGCAGCGGCAGCATCTGGCTCGGCCGGCCCCGAACCCCCCAGCCAGGGCTTGGGGACACGCACCCCCCCCAGGGCGGGTGGCCTTGCTCTGCCCGCGGGCTGGTCCCCGTTACGTGCTGGGCTGTTGCTCTGCCCATAAGGGGTCAGTGGCACAACCCCCCTGGCCCTTCCTTCCCCATCTGCACCTCGTGTCCTGCCTCCAGCACTGGTCTCACCCCGCGCCCCCGCTTCGTCCTCTGCTTTACAGCCAAGCCTGTCCGCTTTCTGCAGGGACCAACCCTGCCCGCAGCACACGCCTCCCCCTGGGAGCCCCTATCTCGCATTCAGGCCCACTCCCGCATGCACTCACTCACCCACGAACCTTTAATTTGGTCTCTGATAAGATTTCCCAGCCTCATTATAGCAGCCAGGCTCACCATTTACATTTAAATGAATGGGCTATTAACAAAGTTAATTCCCTGCGACACCGTATTGCTGCCATCCCATCCCCGGTCTGCAGGAGTCTTGTCGCTTTTTTGGGTAGAGCCAGTATCCAAATTTGACCTTTTTCTTGGAGAAGCAGGATCAGCTCCTCCAGCTGCCCATGGGCCCCTTGGAGAAGCAGGATCAGCTCCTCCAGCTGCCCATGGGCCCCTTGGGCATCCTGCCGCGGGGCACGGACGGGGCCAGCAGCACCGTTCTCTGCAGCAGAGGGGGGATTCACTTCCCCCGTATATCGCTGATGGAGCACGAGCTTCATTCACCCCACGCATCCTGGCTCGTGCAGCTACATACAGCACTTCTGGCCACAAGCAGCAGAATAAGCCATTTTAAAAATAACTCCCTCTTTTTAAGAGGCAAAACCACCAAACAATGATCCAAGAATAAAAATAAGCAGTTTTATGGCTCCTCTAATAATTAACTTAGTTCTCAGCTGTTAATTTATGTACCCAAAGTCCTCTGTTTAATATTCTAATTTGTGGTTAATCATCTATCAAGAGAGAACAAACGGTGATTAGCTCATTTTTACCTCCTCGAGTGTGAGGGAGGCAATTTGGGCTAATCAATGTGTTAGCTTGCTCAAGGAAACTTTTATCTCATTGCCCTGAATTATTCATGCGGCAGCGCTGCCCCTCACCACGGGCACATACGGTGGCCCCTGTGCCACAGAAACGTCACCGGGCTGGGATATGAGGGTGATGCTGATGGGTGAGGATGGGCAACCCTGCGGGAGGCAGTGCCTCCTCTCGACGATGCTCTGCTAGGGAGGTCCCAGGGATGAAAAGCCCTTGGCGTACAAGGGTGCTCCGTGAGGTGGTGGATCCCACCCTCTCTGCTGGATGTCCCCGCTCCTGCCCCGAGCCGTGCGGGTGGGTTTCTCCTCTGGGGATGGAAGGGAGCCATCCCGCTGCTCCCGCCGGGGCCGAGCCGGAGCACTAACAGCACATTCAGCTGCAACAATGGTGCACGTGGCGTGGAACAAGTTGTGCTTGTCCAAATGCAAAGTGCAGCCAGCACCGCCGGCCTCCTCAGCCTTGAATGGCTGTAATCAGAGGCCCCCTAATTAGGGCTACAGAAATCGAACTTCCTTTTCTTCCCCCCAAGGTTTTCAAAGGAGAGGGGAAGAGAAGGAAAGCTGTGACTCTTGCAGGAGGTCTCGGCAGTCCCGGCAGGGCAATTGGTGCAATTCTGAAGGGATCCACTTTGATTTCCTTTTTCTTCCCTTTCTCTTTCATATCATGTGAAAACGATGTGATGATGCTTGACTCCACACCTTCACGTTTCTGGAGCCTTTGTAGCTGCATGGACAAGCTTGGGAGCAGTTTCTTAAACCCTTCGAAATAACTTTAAAAGATTCCACACATTTTTGCTTTGAAAGTAAGTCATGACTGGCCATGGCCCGGCCCGTGATGTTTGAACGACCGGGGACAGTGAATAGATTGGGCTGCTCTCAGCCCCTGTGTCTCACAGGAGCTGTGTAGCCCAAAAGCCCCAAGGCCCTTTGCCTGTGACCAGTGGGACAGGCAAGGTGACAAGGACCTGGGCTGGCTCCCCATGGCCCTGTCCGCAGGAGAATCCATGATGTCAAATTTGGGCACGAGCAGGTGGGAGAGAAAAGAGCAGGAGCTCCAGACAGCTGCTTCCTTGGCACTTTAATTAAAACCTAATCTTCTTAATCTTCCCAGACACTGGCCTTGCCAGCCTCCGACTTGTGAGGCTGCCCGGCACGTGGCTGTAGCTGTGCCGGCCCTGCAGCATCTCCCGGGATGCTGGGGAGCACGGTTGCCTGCTGAAGGTCAAAGCTGCCTCTCGCTAATGGAGAGCTCAGCCACTGCTGCAATTAGCACCTCCTGGGAGGCCGCGTGGGGCTCTGACCAGCAGCGAGGTCAGCAAGACCAGTGTCCCTGACTGTGCTGGAGCACTTCTGCATCCCATCCTGGCCAACCCCGCCTGGGGATGTGCGCGCCTGGCTGTGAGGAGCCCCGGGGCTTCTTGGAAAGGACCCTGCACCCCCCGGGGCAGCCCAGCACCCTCTGCAGACACAGCAGCAGCTTTCCTGCCTCCGGCACCACTTGGTCCTTCTTGGAAGTGCCTCTCCCTGCTCCTGGACCACAGTCCTGCTCTCGCCCCTCGGGGCCTCCTCGCACCAACGGGCAGCAAACCTGCACCCCCAGTTCCCTTCTACTGCGTGTGCCAGCCGTGCCGCGCTCATCCCGGAGGTGGGAAGGGGCTGGGAGAGGGGGGTTCCCCCTTTTCCCCCCACAGCGAAGGGGGAGCGCAGCTCTCGCCCAGGGGAAGCCCTGCAGCCAGCCCCTGCCAGGGGTAAAAACCGGTTTTAGTGGGAAGAGCCCAAGTGTGGGCTCCCTGGGAAGAGGGGGATTCAGCGGGCAGGCAGCTCCCTCTCGTGGAAAAAGAGATGATTTGGGCTGTGCAGCCGGGACGCGGCCCCAGATGTGCTGCACAGCTGGAGCCCGGGGCAAGCCCAGCCTCGGGCTGTCCCCGAAAGGGTTTGATAACCTGAGTTCCTCCCCGAAAAGAATTAGGATGAATCTCCCCATTTGTCCAGAAATGGAGACAAGTGCTCAACAAGGCTATTTCTTCACCCTTCCTAATAATGATTTGTTATTATTTGGGGAGGGTTTGGACGCTTTCCAGCTGTTTCCTTTCCACAGATACTTGGGTTTCAATCTCTCTTGTCTCTGTAATGGCATCCAATCTGCTATTTATTGGATGAATATTTATGAAGGCTCTGATGAAGAGGCAGATTCAGAGCGGGTTTGCCACTCATTGGAAACAACCAGAGTCTGGCCCCTAATTAATATTCAGCCTTCTTAATTCCTTGATTAAATTCCAACTTGCAAATAAAACATTTGCATTTCACTTCCAATTTTTTTTTTTTTTTAAATAAAAAGCAGTCCCCTTAAATTTAGCTGATTGCATATTAAGTGACAAGGCGGGGGTTTGCAAAGGGCACAGAGAAGGTAATTTAAATGGAGAATGAGTACAGGACACATCTGAAGAGTCTGGGGACACGGGGACAGATAACGATCCATAGGGGAAAATGCTCCGCTGCACAGCGAGGTGTGTATGGGGAGGGAAGAGCACATGGTGCTGGGTCTGCCTGGGCCTGGATCTGGTCCTTGCCAGGATTAGCCCCCTCCAGCTGAAGCTCGCCCAGATGGGGCTGAGCCCGGTCCTGCTGCAGCCCCGTTTTGGCTGAGATTTGCCTCCCCGGGCCAGTGGCAACGATATGCTGCAGGAAGGACCCGGCCAGCCTTTCCCACCACCTCTTCCCAGGATTTGTTACCCTGCCAAGCTGAACATGCTTTGCTAATAAACAAAAATTGATTTTTATTTATCTTACAAAGCAAAGCCCCATTGCTCCCACCGCACGGCTTTAATCCTTTCTGCTGTCAATGGCAATAATGAGAAAGACACCTGCGGATCCTGTTAGAGCCGCAGGCCTCCTTTTTAACTATTAAGAGATCAATACCCTTTGCAATGCTGCTAATAGTTTTCTGGCCCACTTGATTGCAAGAAGGGGACTCGGGTGGACTCGGCGTTATTTGAAGGTGCCCGATGCATTTCTGGCAAATTTGCTCAGCCTCTGACATGGGGGGCTCAGGGGTGGCAAATTCCTCTGCGTGTTTGCAGTGGTGCAAGAGGGAAAAAAGAAGAAGCTTTTGCTTAAGAAACTTATTGAGAGGCTGAAGTTGTCCCCAAGGATGGGAATGAGCAATTGAGACCTCCAATAAGGGGCTTGAAACAACAGAAAAACTAACTTCAGCCCTCAAAAAACAACCCCCCACGAGTATAGTCTTGGTTTGAATCAAAGAAATCAACACATCATTTCAGTTCATTAACAATCCATTTCATTTTTATTGTCCATTTTTTAAAAAGTTGGTGTTTTTCTACTCATAGTTATAAAATAATCCTATTTTACAAAGATTTACAGCTCAGTGAGTGCCCAGCAGTGAACAAGGCTGGATCTGGCAAGTCTCTTAAATAATCAAACCACAATTTTTGTTTTTTTTTTTAAAAAAAAAAGGGACAAAAAGGAAATCAGCAATGAGCCGATTCAGCACCAAGCAGGACATAACAGAGTAAGAGGGTTTGTATAAAAGACAATTTATTTTGTTGGGAAGGGGCACAGGGGGCGGAGGATGGGCAAAGGGGGCAGGTAACAAACCCCAGTAATGAGGACAGGACTCGGGGTGACCTCTCTTTATTCTCCACCGTCCCGTGGGCTGCGGGAGGGGGGTGATACCTACACCAAATGAAATTCCCGAGGCTGCGTTTCCCCTCCGGCGGCTGCCCCGAGCTCAGCGTCCTCCCGCAGCCGGGATGGGCAGAGGTCGCTCCCTACGGATTTGCAGTTTTCTGGTCTCTTCGCTGCCAGCCCCGGTGCGGGTTTGCCGGCCGGGTCTGCCGCGGTGCTGGTGCCTCCTCAGTAGACGGGTCCCTTGACGGCCCCCGGCTCCGTCAGGCGCGCGGCGGCGTACGCCGAGGCTCCCAGGCAAGCGGCCGGCTCGCAAAACCCTGGCAGGCCAGCGGGACCGGGCAAGCCCGGCCGGCCAGCCTCTCCCGGGGAGCCCGGCAGGCCCCGCTCCCCAGCCCTGCCATCGAGCGCGTGGCCGGGGATGCCGGGGAGACCTGAAACGGGAGCGTGGCCGTCAGCGGGAGCGTGCTGTGCTTGTGGGTGCTGAGCCCAGCCTTTGCCGGAGCAGAGCAGGGGCCGGGGTATGGGAAACGCTGCTGGCGAGGCTGGGGATGCGTTAGCAGAGCAACCGAGGGGCCAGGAGAGCGGCTGGCAGAGCTGCAGGCAGTGAGGGTGCAGCAAAGGGTGCTACAAGTCGGAGATTTGGGGGATGAACTCGTGCAGGTTTGCAGGGATGGGCCAGAAGGTCCCGAGCCACTGCTGGGCACGTCATCGCACCCGCACAGGGGCTGCGGGGACCCACCGCTGCCCGCCCTGTCTGTGCCAGGGGGAGAGGGACTCACCTGGGATCCCCGGGGGACCCGGCATGCCCGGGTGGCCGCGGCCAGCTTCTCCCCGCTCGCCCTTCTCGCCTCGCTTCCCTGCAGGGAAAGAAACAGGGAGGGAAGGACTCGCTGGAGCCGCAGCAGGAAAGAGGGACCAGGAGGGGAGGGGGCTGCCCCTGCTCAGGGACTGAGCTGGGGGACAAGCGTGGCAGGGTCAGCCCCGAGGAGGATTTTTGCCCGGCACGGTGTGGGTATGGCCACCCACCACCTACCTTTAGGTCCTATGTTGCCGATCTGCCCGGCAGCACCCAGGATGCCGGGGACACCTCGAGGTCCCATGGGTCCGTGTGGGCCCTGCTCACCAGGTGGCCCTGGGGGACCGGGGGGTCCGGGGGGTCCCATGGCACCGACCCCACCCAGGGCTGCTCTCTTGGCACTGACCGCCACCTCCGCCAGCTGCTCTGTAGGGCAGAGAGAGGCCGGGGTGGGACGGGACGCAGTGGCAGCCACCCCGCCGGCGGTGCCCCGCTCACCCCCTCACCTTGCAGCATCTTCAGGACCACGTCGACGATGTGCTGGTCCCCAGCGTCCCGGCCCTGCCAGTGGCAAGAAGAGGGGACACGCCATAACGGGAGAGCACCCCTTCCGTCCCCATCCGCACCCGCAGAGCTGGTCCCATCCCGACCCCCCGGTCCAGAGCACCTCCCTGCACCCGATGCCGCCTTCCCAACCCTTCTTTGTTTTCTGTTGGGTCCCAGTACAAGTGCTCCAGCCTCGGCTCACGCCATGCCCGGCCACGCTGCAACCTCCTCACCACGTTAACTTTCTGCAGCCCCGTTTTGCAAGTCTAAAATGAGGCTTATACGGAAAAATTCTGCGCCCCCCGGGCAGGCTGCACATATTGGAGCTAAACCTGCTGCTGGTGCTATATACAGTGAGAAATAAAGAACTCTTCTCTTCTAGAAAGGTGGGATCTCAGCTCAGCCCTCCTGGAGAGCTCGTGGGGGAGCACTGGCAGCCCCCGAGCTGAACAGCACCCATTTCCCAGAGGAACTGGTTGGTAAGAAAAGGTCGGAGGCAATTCACCTGCAGAGCTGAACAAGCTGACGGCGGCAGCCCCCAGGTCACCACCTACGCGGTGCAGGAGGTGAGGCGGGGATGTGGGGTGCTGGGGGTACTCACCGCTACGCCCCGCTGGCCGGGCATCCCCGGCACACCGCGCTCCCCGACAAGTCCTCGTGGGCCGGGGGGTCCCGGGTAGCCTCGCACGCCGGGTGCGCCTGCGTCCCCCGAGGGGCCGGGGAAGCCGAGCTCGCCCTGGATGCCTTGCTGCGGGGATGGAGAGCGGTGTCAGGATCGGGGAGCTCAGCCCCATCCTGAGCACAGGGGCTGCACCCCGAGACCCCAAGCACTTCCAGTACCAACTGCTGCAGCTGGGTTCTGAATCCCAGACAGGGTCTGAACCTGAATCCAGGGCTGAGCGTGTTCACTGAAACCCATCTCCAGCGAAAATACTTTCTCAGGCGAGCAGCGTGCAGATGCAGCAGCTCCGTGGAGCGCTGCTGCCTTTGTCAGCAGGGTCGCCTCTGGCTGAGGGTCCCGCAGAGCCACCCAGCGTGAAGGTGCGGGGAGCCCCTCGCTCCCAAGCCCCCGTCACTCACCTGTCCCTTTGGCCCCGGCTCGCCCGATTCACCCTGGGGACAGAGGACACAAGAAATGCAATGGAGAGACAGCACGAATTTAGAGATGCAGCTGGGGGGAGGCAGACGTACCCCCCCCCCGGAGCGCACCGTGGCTGCGCTGGGGTGCAATGCTGTGGTTCCCGGGGCCATGCCGGGCAGGAGACCGTGGGCAGGGACCCGCGTTCAACCCCTGTCCCCCCCACCCCACCCCAGCACCCGTCTGTGGGGACCCACCTTCTCTCCCTTCAGCCCCGCGAGGCCGTGAACGCCCGGGTCTCCCTAGAGGAAAGGCAATCAGAAATGTGAACCTTCCCGGCCAGCACCCACCTCCTCCGCAGCCGCTTTAACCCCCCCTTTCCCCCTGCTGCGCTCAACCGGGGTGCTGGAGGTATTGATGGAGAAAGCGCCCGGTGCCAGTGGGTGTCAGCCCCCCCAGAAGTGGGTGCCAACCCTGTTATTAAACGTGGGTGTCAGTGATTCCCCACCAGACCCCCCAGCCCAGGCAGGAGGGTGATGTACTCACAGTACCGCCTTTGGGGCCGGTTTTCCCTGGGGAGCCCTGGAGAAAGGAGGGGGGGGTCAGCCCAGCTCAGCGCAGCTTCCCTGAGCTGGACCCCGTCCCCTGCAGCCAGGAGCAGTCACCTTGTCTCCTTTGACTCCTGGCAAGCCTTGGGGTCCTGGGATCCCCGGCGGACCCTGCTCGCCCTTGGGCCCCTGGAGATCAAGGTAACATGGGGAAAAGAGAGAAGTGAGTGAGAAGAGGCTGTGGGAAGACCCTCCTCCCCCATCGGAGCATCCTCCCCAAGGCAATGAGGTGCACGGGCAGCTCCCCGTCCTCTCCAGCCGCTCAGGCTGCCCCACAGCATCCCAACCTGCCCCGAATCCAGCCTCTGTGGGGGGACAGGGCAGAAAACGATGGAGGAGCCTCCTCCATCGCCAAGATGGGGTGTCTCCTCCAGGGACGGTGCCCCGGCCCTCAGGAAGCCAGAGGGACAAAGGTCACTTTTTGGCTATTTTCCATCCCAGGAAAGCCTCCAAGAGCCTGCTCTTACTGGGCTGGGATGAAATTCCTCTCCCAGCTGGGGCTGCAAACCCAGCGTGGCCCCGGGCCCGCTAATCCCCGTGCTATTTGCCCCATCGGCTAATCCCTCACCCAGCAGCCAGGCACAGCGGGACGGGGCGCGTGATCGACCCCGGCCGAGATCAAAGCGAGAGGTCCGTGCAGCAGTGCCAGCCGTGCCCTGCCGCCCCCGTCCCTCCTCCCCAGCCGAATGCTGAGCATCCCCGAGCCGCGCCAGGGCGAAGCCCCCTTCCCAGCCCGGCCGCGGGCATCACTCACCGCTTTCCCCTGCTCGCCGGGGGGGCCCACGAGGCCACGCTCGCCCCGGTCACCCTGTGGAGACCCAGGAAGAGAGCAGAGTCAGGGGCAGCTCCCAGCACTGCCACAAACCCTGCGGTGCCCCGGACTCACCTTCATCCCCGGGACACCCTGCGGTCCCTGCTCACCCCGAGGTCCAGGCTCACCCTAAGAGGGGGGAGGAAAAAAAACCAAACAACCCAGACCTCTCATGCATTTGCATGCCATCATCTGCCCTTCATCCTTCCCCGAGGGACACGTGGCCCTGTCCTTGTCCCCTGGAGCCACGCGAAGGGCTGCCACGGCACTGGGTGGTGCTGGACGCATGGTGGGAGAAGTGACCCCAGGGGCTTCCCCGTGGGGAAGCTGCTGCGGGGGCAGAGGGAAGAGGAGGGCTGGGGGGGATGAAGTGCCCAGCTCCGCTTTCTGTTTGACAGCAAATAGGGAAAAAAAGAGCAAGAGAGAGCGAGCAACCCCAAGGCTGTGCCTGGGAGGAACATGGTGACGTCTCCGTACTTACGATCTGCCCCGGGGCACCGGTGACACCAGGCTGGCCCCGAGCACCCGCTTCACCCTGCGAACGGGAGACAGAGGCGGTTCGGGGACAGCGAGGACAGGGGAGGGGACGGCATGGGGACAAGGCTGCGGGCTCAAGGATGGAGCGTGGAGGCTGCCGCAGGGGGGTGAGCGGGGCTGCAGGGTGGATGCTCAGAGGGGGCTGCTCCGGCCCCGGCTGCCCCAGACCCACCTTGTCTCCTGGGCCACCTTTGCTTCCCGGCTGGCCCGGCAAGCCCTGTGGAAGCAAAGCCGGGATCAAACCCTGCGCACAGCACCGGAGGCAGCGACCCTGCCCGGTGCCCCGTGCCTGGAGGCAGCATCCCTGCTGGGTGCTGGCCCCGCACCCCGGCACCACCTGACATGGGGGTGACACCCCACGGGTATTGGGGTACCCACCCGGGCGGGGGGCTCCCACACTCCCATACTCACAGCTTGTCCCCGGTGTCCCGGCGTTCCTGGGCGGCCGGTCTGTCCCACGCCGCCCTGAAAGGACAGAGGGGATGTTACAGCGTGGCGGAGAAAGGTGCAGAAATGAGGCGTCCACGGGTGGGACAAGGGACACCCGGCCAAAGGGGGACACTGCCCTCGGCCCCGTGGGGACAGCCACGCTCCGCTAGACAGGAGATGCCACGTCAAGGGCCAGGGCTTTATGCCACTTGCCATCCCCATTATTTCCAGCAAGCACTGGTACGAGGAACAACGTGTGTCCGTTCCCCGTTGCAGGCGCAGGCAGCACCCGGCAGCCCCTGCCCGCAGCAGCTCACCTTCACGCCGGGGATACCCGGGGTGCCGTCTTTGCCGTCGATGCCTGGGAGACCCTGCGAAAGGGGGAAGAGTCGCTCGCTCTGAAACTTCCAAGAGGGACCGAAAGGCTTGTGGTGGGGGCAAAAAAAGGCTGGGAAGGGAAAGAAAAGCTCCAGCCCTGCGCTGAGCCAGGGTGCAAGGACGCAGGATGGCCCCAAATAGGACAGAAAGGGACACAAACACCTTCTCCTTGCCAGGGGCTCAGCCCTGGACGTGGGCAGGGGTGCCGCCGGCTGTACTTACATTCTCCCCCTTGGGACCAATGTCTCCTTGGGGGCCCCTGATGCCACGGCCACCCTAGAGCAGGGGAGAGCAAGCGTTATTTCAGCTGCCCTCTTGGTGCAGGGGACGGAGCTGGGAGAGGGAGGAGATGCCCATCGAGGCACCCCCCAGGGCAGAGCCCCTCTCTGTGCCGGGGAGCGGGGCCAAGCTGGGGAAAAGGGGGCACTGGCATCGGCGGGGGCACGGCGCTGCCCTCCCCGACGGGGTGGGTACCTACCAGATCTCCCTTGTCGCCCGCGTCCCCAGGAGGTCCCTTGGGGCCTTCCCTGCCCTGGAGGGGAGAAAGACGGGGGCTGAGTAGCGAAGTGCGGGGTCCCCCGCCTGCCCCGCAGCCCCCGGAGATGAGGGGGGGCACTCACCGGCCGCCCGGCCGCTCCGACGGTCCCGACCATCCCCTTGTAACCAGCAGGACCCTGCAAAGAGAGCACAGGGGGGTCAATTCCTCCCACCCCAGCCTCAACCCCCAGCCAGGTCCGACCCCACTAGCAAGAGGCAGCGTCCAGCTCCCCGAGCTGGCCGAACAGCCATGTTAGCGATGCTCCTGGGAAGCAGCCTCCAGCCTGGGAAGCATTGCCACGGCTCGGCCCCGGGGTCCCCCTGACCCCCGAGCCAGGCACAGCCGCCCCTGCATCCCACCGGCGCTTACCGTCTCGCCCTTGGGTCCCGCCATCCCGGGGTAACCCCTCAGGCCCTGTGGCCCCTGCGGGGAAGGAAACAACAGCCGCCTTAGCTGGAAAGGGCCCCAGGAGCAGCCCAGGGGGAAGCCGCAATTAGAGCAAAAGCCGGTACTGGAAATCAGCCAGTTTTGCCAAATGCGAGGTATTTCAGTCCCGCCGCTCGCTCCTAATTCTGCAGCCCCCCGCCAGGCGCCTTTCCAGCTGTCGGTTCAATAACAGCAACGGGCCCAAACTGGTGCTGCTTCCCCCGCCAAAGCTCTTGGCTTCAAAGCAGTTTTGCCCTTTCCCGGACCGAAGGGCTCAGCCCAATAATTGCTTTTCATCTTCAAAGCGCTCGGCGAGCTCAAACAGCTTTAATCCCCACGTCCCCGCAGTGAGCTGGATGCTGCACCCCCCGATCAGGTGAGGTAAGGGGGGCTCAGTCTACATGAGCGATTTGTCCCTGGCCGGTGAGTTATCCATGTTAATGAGCGCTAACGACCCAGGTGCCTGGGCCAGCGCTGACTGTGGAGGTCTCCATCGGGATGCGGCTTTGCCACCCTCCTGGCAGCAGCTCCGCGGCTGCGAGGAGGGAGTTGGATGGGATGAAGGCTTCGCTCCAGTCCCAGCGGTGGGTCCTCGGGAGCAGGGACACACTGGTGTCATGTCCCTGGTGTCTGGGGCCAAGCACAAACCGGCCACCCTCAGCACCCGGGGCAGAGCAGCGAAGAGAAGTGAATACGTTACCGGAGGGCCTGGGACACCTTGTTCTCCAGAGACGCCAACATCACCCTTGGGGCCCTGGGGAGGGATGGAGAGGAGAGATGTTGGGGTGCAGCAGGGGTACAAACCGCCCTGGGGACCTGAGACCCCCTCACCTGGGACGTGGCAGGGGGTGGGGACAGGTCCCCCCCTCCAAGGAGCCACCGTGGGAAGACCACCCTGTCCACCCTCCGTCTCCCAGCCTTGGATCTCTCCCTCCTCTTTCCTTCCTTCCCCCTTTCTCTCCCCAGAGCCGCCTGCCCTCCGGTCCGGAGGCAGGCACGCCGGCTCCTTCTGGGAAGCTGCCGGAGAGGGCACTCACCTGCCGGCCCTGCCGGCCGGGCTCCCCGAGGGCGCCGGGGCGGCCTCTGTGTCCCTGAGGGCAAAGAAGAGCATCAGCATCCCCGGGCAGAGCAGCGGGGTGGAGGCAGCGTCCTGACGGCCACATCACCCGGAGCCACCCTGCCTGCGATGTCCCGCCCTGGGGTGCCCGCTGGTGACGTGGTGGGGCTCAGCATCCCACCGGCGATGCGCTGTGGGGCTCAGCACCCTGCAGCCACGAGGGCGTGCGGTGGGGATGCCCGCCGGGTTTCACCCCCTGGGCTTTGCAGCGGAGGAGCCGGGCAGCGGCAGAGCTGGGGCTTCTCACGGGGTCTCACCCCCCAGGAAAGGGCTGGCAGGAGCTGGGGAGCCACGGGGGACCTCTCCCACAGTGCCTTTGCCCCCAGGGCTCTCTGAGCGTGCACGTCCCTGTGCTCCCAGGGGAGCAGAGCAGCTCCCGAGCTCCCCGTGCCTCCAGACCGGGGAAGGCTCCTCCGCTCGGGCACAGCATGTTGGAAGTGGAGGTCCCTGTTCGCTCCCTGGCAGCTCCCTTACCTTCAGCCCCTGCAGTCCCTGGGGGCCCTTGGGACCTGGCGGGCAGCTGGTTGGGCACTGGTGGGGAAGAAGAAACACAGGTTGAGTTGGGAAAGGACCCAGAGGCTGCGGAGAAGCCGTGCTGGGAAGGACGGGCTCCCACGCCGCGCGGCGAAGGCGGGCGGTGCAGTGATGCAGGAGACCCACTGCTCGCAGCATCGTTTCGGCTGGGGACTCTGCTCCTCCCGGCTCTGTCGGCCCCCAGTTACCAAATTACACTGGTGGCTGTATTTCAGGCCAGGGCAGCACACGCTCTTGCAGCTGCCCTTACCCTGCAAAGGGACAAGGAAATGGCAGCTCTCACCAAGAAATCAGCGCTGCCTTCCAGTCCTTGGATGTGTCCTGGGGGGCCCTGGAGGGAAGGAGACCATCAGCATCCGCGGTTTAACATCAGCACTGTTTTACAGGAGGGGTGAATGTCACACCTGGGAGGGAGGGGAGCGAGGCTCGGGGCGGGAGGTGTGTGCCAGAGCCCCAGTCCCGGCCCCCCACCCTGGGCCGAGGGGCTGGGGGACTTTTTCCCTCCTGCAGAAAATGCTGATGACTGGGGAGATACTCACGGGTTTCCCTGGAGGGCCTGGGGGACCCCGCGGGCCATCGGGTCCAGGGTCACCCTAGGAAAGAACAACCCCAGGAAGGAAGATTTAGGGGTGGGGAGGCGGCAGGTACTGCTGGAGCCAGGGGGGAGAGGGGTGATGAAGCCCCAGAGACCCAGGCTGTCAGAACGGGAACTCGGGCATCCTCCGTGAGCTGGGAGGGGATGGACAGTGCTGGGGGACCCACTGCAAGCACAGAGTCCGTCACCCCTCCGTCCCTGCCATAGGACCCCGCTCGCCCATACTACAGGGTCATCCCAGGAGCCCCAAAGTGTGGAGAAGAGATGCTGGGGTAAGGAGGGGAGGTTTTCCCGTGCCCCCTCCTGACCCCTCACCTTGGGTCCCAGCACTCCGATCTCTCCGGGAAGCCCAACCTGGCCTGGAAGCCCCTTTGGGAGAAGAGAGACATTCACCAAGTGAGAGAGGTCAAGCCCTGAGACCCCCCCTTTGGGGGTGCTGAGATCTGAGCTCTTCCAGCACAACCCCGAGCGGGGTCCCCAGCCACCCACAGCCCCACGAGCCCGGCACTTACGGGTGGTCCTGGCAGCGAAGGGCCCTGCAGCAAGAAGAAAGACACGATTGGTCCAAATTGCCCAACCTCCCCCCCAAAACCATCAGCATCCCTGCCCCGAGCAGGACAAAGCCCACCCCACCACCAAGGATGCAGCTGGGGGAGCAGGACTGGGTCCCCGCTCTGCTCCCACCCCGCTCATGGGTGCTCAGGGAGTGGGTGCCGGAGCCAGGAGTGGGTGCATCACCAGCGCCTGCGGGAGAGGCAGATACTCACGGGGAGCCCCGGCGGCCCTGGGAGTCCGGGCTGGCCCTGCCAGGACAGAAGGGGAGAGTCAGGAGCCGAAACGGGAGGGTCTGGCCCCACCAAGCCCTGCCCCGCTGCTGTGTGAACTGCTAAAATTCACCCCTGCCTGGAGCCAGTCTCAGTGCCCCTTCGTCGCCAAATACTCCATCACCCAATTCCTGCATCCCTGCATCCCCTCCACGGCGACGGGGCTGGTCCCAGCCTGGCCAGGCCCCGCCGGCTCCAGGGGGAGAAGGTGGGAGCCCGGAGCAGCCGCCCCGGAGCAGCCCCTCACTTACTTTAAGTCCTGGCCCGCCGACGGGCCCTGGCTCCCCCTTCGCTCCCGTCAGGCCCTGCAAGAGGAAGACGCGGGAGGTTATTGCCGGCGCTTCTGCTCTCCAGCCAGACATTTTTGCTGGGGTTTTTTCCATCACGAGGGGTGGAGGGTTATCAGTGGGGAATTTGTGCTTGTCGCTGCTGCGCACATCACGCAGCAAACCTGGAGACGAAGCTGTACCTGGACCCAAGCCCTGATGGCACAGAGAGACCCGCAGCGATGCTCCACAGCCCCCGTGAGCTGTCGTGCTCCGAGACCCCACGCCAGGGCTCGGCAGGGACCCCCGTGCCGCAGGGCACAGCCAGCGCGGCTGCCCCAGCCCCGGCAGAGGCACGCGGGGAGCTCGGCCCCTCCGTGATTATCCGTTATATCAACTCGGAGTCACTCCCTGGCTCCCCCGTCCCCCACTCGGTGCATGCGAGGGCTGTGCCTGTGCCGGGGCTTGGGTCCCTGCAGCTGATGGCTTGAGCTTCACCCACGGGCTGATTCCCGCACGTGCCGGGCGCGGGTGGAGAGCCCACGGCGCAGCCCGGCTCTGCTCAGCGTCCGTGTTCAAAGGAGCTGAACTCTTTTGCAGGCAGATTAGCCTGGATGAATAATGCATGCTTATAATGACAGTTATTGTTCTATTCATTTATTATTGAAGAATAACTAAACCCCAACAGATTTATGAAGTGCCATCCGGAGGCACAAAAGAGAACCCTGTAATTTGGATTTCCTTCTGATGAATGAGTAAATGTCGGACACTTGCAGGTGCTTCCCCGTGCAGCGCTGCCCTGGGGGCGGGGGGCAGGCACCCAACCCAAACCTCCCGGGGTGCCCATCACGCGCCCGTGCGTACCCCGGCCAGGGGAGCGCGGGGCCAGGAGCCGGCCGACAGGCAGCTCAGCATCGGGGCAGGGCAAGGGGGCAGCTCCGTCCCCTTTCTGCCTGCCACCTCTGCCCCGGGCTGTGCTCCTGCCGGGGAGGGGACAGTGGGGGACGTCGCCAATGCCACCTACGTGGGTGCCAAGGGGGTGGCTCCAGGGGAGCCACGGGATTGCTGCAGGTTTATGTTGGAGGAAACAAGAACTGAACCGGGGCTCAGGGCAGCAGCTGCAGTGAAGGACAAGGAAAAACCTTTTCATGTTCAGGGGTGTCGGCGCCGTGGCTTTCCTGGCAGAGCTCTCACCCTGCGTGGGGTGGAGGGGGGACGCGCGTTCGGAGCCTGGGCAGCGGGAGGGGGTGGCAGCAGCCCTGCCCGAGCTCTGCCTGCGTTGCCTGCTGTGATTCAAAACGTGCTTTCAGCTCCTGCAGGGAGGGATTTGGGCACTTTCTTATGTGCGACAGAAAAGGATCCCTGCACCAGGGGTAAGAGGAGTTTGCTGAGACCCTGCTGCGACCCAGGGGCTGCGGCCACGGACGCTGCGGGGGGGACAGGGGGTCGGTACTCACGTCGATGCCCGGCTTCCCTGGGGGCCCGTCTGGACCGGGGGCTCCGGGCTCCCCCTTGGCACCCTTTAAAAGAGAAGAGGCGTGGGGGCAGATCGAAAGGAGCTCCTCCAGAAGGGGCAAGACCGTTGGCGAGCTGCGGGGAAGCGTGGGTACTCACCGGGGACCCGGGGGCTCCGGCAGAGCCTTTGTCACCCTGGGGAAAGGGAAGAAGGTTGTAAAAAGGGGTCTGTCACCCCGCGGAGCCAGGCCCGGCAGCGCAGGGTGCTCAGGAACCATGTCTCCCATCCGCCTCCCCAAGCCGGAGCGAGATACTGGATCCCTCAGCAGAGCGGGCAGGTCAGGATGGGGCCGGCATGGAGAAGAGAGGGTTGTGCTGGGGTTGTGGGAGGGCTGTGGCTATTCTGGGTGTAAATAGCACTAAAATAACACTCTGGGGCAAGTCTCGGAGAAAGGGTGCTTTCTGCTGGCTCACAGATCTCCCCTCTGTTCAGGCTCCCTCCCCAGCGCGGCGGGGAGGGTCCGGAGCCACAGCTGCCTGCCACGGCCCTCGGCCACGTCGCTGCTGGCACCCAACCTGGGTGTCCTGCTCCCCGCCGGCCCCCCCGGCTCCCCCTCCTCACTGGGCATCTCTGGGCTGACCCTTACACCCAGCCCCCCCCTCCGAGCATCCTCCACTGCCCGGACAGGGGTGCCCCGAGCACCCTGTACCCAAACCTCCCCGCCACTCTGCTCCCCAAAAAGCATTTCAGGCCCAATTTCCCAAGGTAGACAGGAGGCTGCTGTCCCGGGGAGGTGGATGGAGCCGCGGTGCATGAGCTGTGCTCCCCATCATTGCCACCCAGGGCCACCAGCAAAGCCAGGGATGCTCCGTCTGCCCCAGCGCGGGAGCAGCGCAGTGCGGGAACCGCACAGCATCCTCACTCCCTGCCCTCCGCCGAGCCTCTGCCCCGACACAATGTCCCTCTTTGTGCTGCCGTCCCCTCCCTCCCCCCCTCCAGCCTGCACAGGTTCCCGGCCGCGCTGTACTCACGTCAATGCCATCCGCTCCCGGCACTCCTGGGGGACCGGGGGGCCCTCGTGGGCCCGGCTCTCCCGGCGGTCCTCGCTAAGGGGAAAAGGGACAGGACCCCCATTAGGAAGGAGCAGCCGGACCCCAAGAGATGCTGGGGGTCAGAGGGAGCCCAGGGCGCAGCACTAGTCGACGGCATGTGCTGGGGACCTGTCTCCAGAGAGCTGGGATGGAGGGAGCACCCCAAGGTGTCAGAGCTCTGCCCCTCCCCATGGGTCCTCCGCGGCCTGGCCTGTGCCCCCGGCAAGGGCTCGGATGGAGAAATCCAGGAAATCTCCCCCCACGCTGGCACAACCAGCTCCCCATCCCCTGCCCGGTTTCTCCCCCATCGCTGACCCCTCCTGCCCTGGTGCCCGCGGGGCTCCTGCCCCGGCAGAGCCGGGGCTCAACGGGACGATGGCAGCGCTTGCAAAGGCGCCTCTTGGCTCGGGGTGCAAGCCCAGCACTGGGATTTCTCAGAGCACCGGCAGGATTTAGGTGCCTGAAGCCCCGGGGTGAAACGGGGACCCCGAGCCTCCCGTGGTCGCGCTCCCCCCTGCGCCGGGCTGGCTCGCTGCCCGCAGCACCGCTCCGCAGCACCGCACAAAAGCCCCATTCAGCCGGCGGCAGGGGAGCTCCCCGAGCAGCCTGGCCCCAGCTCTGAGGTTTGCACAGGAGCAGCTTTGCAAAGAAATCTCTGTTATCCTAACGGGCTGTTTGGGGGGAAGAGACTCCGGCCCCGCAGACCGAACCCCTGGTGTTCCTGGAAATGAAAACCAGACGGGCTGGCGGGGGCTGCACGCCTGCGACTCCTCCGTCCTTCCAGCTTATTTATTTTAAAGTGAAATATAGAAGGATGAGAGGTGTTGCTGGTCTGTTCACAGAACTAGGAGAGCCCCGGCTTCGCCTTGGAAGCAAACCCCATGGTCGGGGTGGGAACGAGCACCCGTCCCTGGGAGCACCGGTGAATGGCACCTTTGTCCTGCCCGAATGATTCCCAAATGGTTCCTTATTCCAAGAGCTCCCGTGTCCTCCTTGCTCCGACCGAAGCCCACTCCCCTGGCCAGACCCTGCCGCCACAAGCCCCTGGGCAGCCCGGGGGGCTGTTTTAGGAAGGCAGCCGCCCCCCCAGCTCTCCGCAGCGAGGCTGCCTGTGCCGGCAGGCAGCTCAGGGGCCACATGGGAAGATTTTTCCGAAATCTTTTCTAAAAATCTGATTTTTGCAGTTGCAAGGCAGGGAGAGTTTTTCTTTTTTTGGGTGGGATCCCAAGAGGAAAACTGCCTGCCCCGCTCGCAGCGCTCGCCCCGAGGAGCGGAGGGACACCTTCCCTTCACTTCTTGCCGATGCATTTTCTCCTGCTCCTGAGTGAGTCCAGAGAGCCCCCCGGGACCCCCAGCCCCCAGCACCGCCACCGCTGCTGTCCCTTCCCGCTGCCCCTCGGCAAGCCCCCGCGGAGCCCCGGGGCAGCCCTGGGAGGGTCAGAGCCCCCCCTCAGCCCTGCTTAGCCCCCCTCAGCCCAGCTCCGCAGCACGTCCCAGCAACGAGAAGCAAATAAGCATTTTTCCCAGATGATGGGAGGCAAAAGGTCTGGTGGCTGCTGGGGAGGGAAACAGCGGACAGTCCCCCGTGGCTGCGCCAAAGGGAAAATAAAACCAAACTTGTTTAGCTAATAAGTCCCAAACTTCAAGCCGCGCAGCCCAGCCCTGTCTGTGTCTCACGGGGCCGGAGGCGGTTTGCGGCACGGAGATGTCCCCGGTGGGTCGGGGCTGTGGGTCCCGGCTGGGGGCTGCTCACACACCCCCCACCATGAGGCATTCCTGGGAAAAGCGAGCAAAACGTGCTGGGAAAATAAGCAGCAAGTCCCAGGGGTGCTCAGCACTGCGAGCGAGCATCTGCGACGGGGGAGATGGGGACCGTCCCCTCTCCGTCCCTTCTCCGTCCCCCATCCCAGCCCGGCGCAGAGCGGGGACCGAGCAGAGACTTACAATCTGGGCCAGGCAGAGGCAGGCGGCTTGGAGCAGGAGCCAGAGCTGGAGAAGGGGGGAGCAGCCGGCCATGGCGAGGGCGGCCGGCAGCAAGCGGCGGTGGCCTCGTCTCACTGCGCTCAGGTACGGCAGCAGCCCCGACTGCACAGCTGGACACCGGAGGAGGAGGGGGCTCATTAATATGGAGCAGTGGGACGAGGGCAGGCGGGCAGCCCCGGCCCCCCGCCCCCCCGCTCAGGTGAGCCCGTGGTTATTTTGGGCTGTACAGCCGGACGGTGACGGAGGATTTGGCACGACGGTGGTGGGGGATCTGGCACGAGTGGCACAAAGGGGCTTTAATACAGAGAAGGGGCTGGGAGAGGAGGGGGACGAGCTGGGGGGGCTGCTGCTGGAGCTGCATGGTGAGACCCCGGCCAGGGCGTCTGCGTGGGCACCCCCAGGAGCGCCAGGGTGTCCCCTGTGATGTCCCCATCATGATGCCCATGCCAGTGCCATGGGGCATCGTGCTGCCCGGGGGCTGGGGCTGCAGTTGCCCCCACACCCTGTGATGGGGTCAGCACTGGGAGCCGGTTCCTGCCACCCTGGGGAGGGTCCTGGGGGATTTCTGACGTGTCTGACCCTATTTCTGCCCTGTGAGCCCCCGTGCAGCCCCAGGCAGGGCAGCCTCCCCACTGCGGGTCCCAGGGCACCCCTGCAAAATGCCCCCATGGCCCCAGCGTGGCACTGGGAGGGGAAGGGGGGCTGTGCCGGGGGGTCACCAGCTGCTCCCCACAGCCCTGGCAGGGCACAAGGCCCGTGTCCCTGGGGGGACGGATGCCCCACTCATCACCCCCCCGTGCCCAGCTCCCCCCACCCGGCTCCAGCCTTCGCTGGCAGCCGCCCCCCAAACTTGCCGCCCCCCCAGCCCCAGGCTCCCAGGGAACGCGGGGATGATTCATCTTCCTCCTCCTCACGGAGGGCTCAAAGGCTCTGTGACGAGCCGCTGCAGACTGATTCATCGGGACTGGGGGGGCTCAGTGCCCCCCCCCCAGAGCAGGCAGGGTGCTGCCTGCACCCCGGCACAGGGCAGGGATGGCAGAGCAGTGGTCTGCATCCCTGCCAGCGGGCACGGGGCCATCCCAGCACACGGACCAGTCGGGACTGGTGATGCACCGCTCTGGGCTGGTATCTCCTCTCCGATTCTTTCTCTCATCCCAGCCCGGCCCGGGGAAGGCCAGCGGGCTCCTGCCCTCCCTGCTCCTCCAACGGGCGGGAGCTGCTCCGAGCCTTGGCAGCGGCAGGGAAGCACTTCCACTAACATCTGGTGTTTTGAGGCAAAAATCCTTTTGGCTCAAGGCTGAGAGCACCTTTTTTTCAGAGCATCTAAATTTGGATCTTCCTCATTCATGGAGCCGCTGGGATATTTCTGCTTGTGCCTGAGGCAGATGCGTCCCAGCTCCGCCACCGAGCCCAGCACCTTTCTGGGACACGAGTGTCACTTTTGGAAGCCTTATGTTATTTCAAGTGTCTCTCAGATTACTACATAGTGACATGGTTTTTTTCTCCTTTTGATGCCATTGCTCATTGATTGCAGCTTTCCATGTATTGCTGTTTCTCAAATTCTCCCCCCAGCACCTCAGTACGGGAATACCGGGGTTTGATTTATGATCTCCATCTTGTTTAAAAGACTCAGTCTTTTTGTCCCCCATTAATTTTACTGTGACATCCGACTGGAACATTTGCCTTTGACCAGGGGGCAAGTGTTGTAGGGTCTGCCCAGCTGCCCTTGGGGTCCCCTTCACCTCCCCAGAGGAGCTGTGAGAGGATCGGGCCCGCAGTGACCTGGCACCAGGAGCAGCCGTGTCCCGAACCCCCCCAGCCAGCACCTCCAGCCCCCGCCAGCCCCCCAAAGCCCCTCACCCAGCAGCCCTGTACCCCCACCCAGCACCCCCAA
>VZTQ01010941.1:583528-632675 GCA_013400755.1 Pelecanoides urinatrix
GGGGGCGGGAGGGGGGGGGAAAGGCGTTAAAGCGCGCGCGCTGCTGCCTGTTGGCTCCTCCTCTCTCGTCGCCCCGCCCCCGCTACCGGCCGGAAGCAGGAAGCGGCGGGTGCCCGGGACGGCGGCGCCGTGACCCGCGGGCGGGCTGCGCCGGCCGCGCCATGACGGGCAAGTCGGTCCGCGATGTGGACCGGTACCAGGCGGTGCTGGCCAACCTGCTGGTGGAGGAGGAGAACAAGTACTGCGCCGACTGCCAGGCCAAAGGTACCGGCGGCCTCCCGCGGGGCCGCGCCGGCTGAGGGGGCGGCGGGGCCTGGTGGGACCGGTGGGCCCGGGCCGGCGCGGTTGTCACCCCTCGGTGCCGGCGTGTGGCGGGGTGCTGCCCCGCCGCTTGCTGCTGGGGCGGTGGGCTCTCGGGGCCCTCCGGTGTCCCCCCCCGCCTCCCCGGGGGTCTCCTCCGGGAGGACAGGCCCGGCGGGGCCTTTGGGGGGTGGCGGCTCCGCGCTCCAGCCTTCCCCGGCCGCGGTCGCGGGGGCTTGCGGTGCGCAGCCCCGCCGTGAGCAGGCAGGGAAAGCTGCGGCTGCGGGTGCTGCCTGAGGCCGCTGCAGCGGGGGCCCGGGCGGTTTGGCGGCTCGTGGCACAGTAGGTGGTTTCCCCTTTGGTTGAGCAGGCGCTTGGTGTTTGGAAACAAAGCCCAGGCTTGGCCTCAGCACGGTTTAATTCACTGATAGTGGCGGCAGCCGTGTTGCAGCGGGCTGTGCTGGCGGTGAAGCCGCTCCTGGTGCCTCTCGAACCTGCTGCTGCTGCTCTGCTGGGCCCCTCGTTGGGCGAGTTGAGTAGAAAACCGCCTGAGAGCTGCTCGTGGAAACTCATCGGCTTTCTGGCTGCGCTGGGGCTTGATCTCAAGCGTCAGCGTGAAAACACTTAATTACGTGTGGGGACTTCTGCAGAAGTCTTGTGTGAAGAGGAACCTGGAAAGCTGGCGTTGCGTAATTGTGGAGGGCATTCCGGCGGAGGAGTCATATCCTGTAAATCAGAGCTGTAACGTGAGCAGCGGATCATGTTCAGAGGATCGATAGGAACGGTATTGGAAGGTGCTGTGTGTAAGGAAAAGGAAGGAATTGTAACCTAGCCCTGGAACCAAGTACCACTGAAGGAATTTGATATTTTGTCCTGTGCTTCCTTTTCCATTGAATATTGATTTCAAGGCATGTTGTGATCCTTTTCTTAGAAAGGAGTGGAGTGGGGTAGAGAGGAAGTCAGATGTAAATGTCTGAGTTCTAGAAGACAAAACAAATGAATAAAGCAACTGTTACTTGTTTCGTGGTGATGCAGATGCCTCTCTGTAGCTTGCTACTGTGAAATCCTTTGCTTTCTTGCAGCAAAAGGGTTAAGGTTATGCCCATGCCTACCTAAAATCCTATTTTAATGAGCTATTACAATGATTTAGAGATCTGAACTTGAGGCTTGTTTCCCAGTAGCTGCAATAAATGAACTTGGAGCAGGGGCTGTCTTTCTATGTCCCTCTGTAAGTGGGGGACTTAGTCACCTCAGAATGACCTCTAAAAACTGCAGAGCACCACTGAACAACGTTTAAAATGGTGCTATTAAGGTTTTGTTTTCAACCCTGCTCAAAAAAAACCCTAAAACATAGTAACCTTATCATAAAAACCTGTCTTTTCTTGGAGATGGTGTATTTTGAGATGTTTCACACCTGGCTTTGGTTGACCATGTATGTTGAACATGATGTTGTTGGCAGAGAGCAGAATGTTCCTCTCACTTGCAAATCCCTTATCTCTTGGCTCCTAATGCCAGTGCCAAGGGCAAAACCAGCTGTCTTATCTTGTCTTTTGAGGCACGAGACAGTAATGTACACAATATGGAAACAAATTCTTGTAACAGTTCCAGGTTACTTGTTTTGATGTGATTTTATAGCTTCTCCTGTTCATAGTACATCTTGGAAATGCAGTATTCCAGTTAATTATGTATACAGGTTAAAGTGTACAGTTCAGCATTGCCACTAAAGCTGGAAGCTGCTTGTGTCTGGGAAGATAGATTGCATCAGTCATGAAGAATAGGCTTCTGTTGTACTGAGTTATCTGGCAAAATAATTATCCACTGTACTAATGAGATTCATGGAGGTGTGAGATCTCATTCTTGAGGGCAACATACGGAGTTCGTGGCCACAGGAGTGTACATGCAGTAAGCTCTCCAGCCAGGTATCTGACTGGTAGTTGGTGCCAGTCAAAGCACCGTACTGGGCTGCATTTCGGTTACTGTGGCTTGATGGTGTTCTCCCAGCAAGGCACGGGTGCTGGTTTGCAGCGATGGCGAGGAAGGCTTGATGTTAGTTCTTATGGCTGCTCAAAGTAACTGCAATATTCTGCTTTGTGTATGGAAATGAGTCTCAGGTGTACTTGTGCAGAGTAAAGAGCACATTTTATTTGATACATGGTTTCTTAATAACTAAAACTCCATGCAAGTCTGTGCTAATGAGGGGCCACAAGGTATTTGCTAGCTCCAGATGGCTTCCCTCAACATTTCCAGTGCTACCTAGAAGAATAGCTGCTTTTACAGCTGATTGCTGCTCTGTTTTTACACGATTGCAAGTCTGGCTATGCTAGTTGAGATACACGAAGAATGCACTTCTGCAGTTTTGTGAATAGTAGTTTCCAAGGTCACGGCTGAAATCTGGTCACCAACCACTGGTTGGTGGTGGCAGGTGGTGTTTCCTATGCCAGCTCCCTCCTCTGTCAGCTCACGTTCAACATCGCAAGGATTTTTGCATGAGTTTCAACAAAGTTGAAGGCAGAGTAAGAACCTGGCAGGTCATACCGCACCTATCAAGACATTTTCACAATAAAACACTGGCTTTTGACCATCTGTTTTTATGCCGAAGTTACTGAATTTTGTAGTGGTTTGCTGCTTGATCTGAGTGTTTCAAAGCTAGCATGACACATAGGCAGAGACTGTTCAGATGCCACCCACACTTCCATTATGCCTGTTCCCAATGACCTAACTACTTGCTGGGTTTCATTACTGTATTTTTTTTCCACTTCTATATACAGAACTAAATGAGATTACAGTACCTGTTAGCCTGAGCTGCAGTGCTTGTATGTACCCATTTGGTTTCATGCTCTACAGAAATTCTCAGTATTAGGGTAAAAGTCTAGTTTTCAGGAACATCAGCACTCTGATGCTGGCTACTGGTTGGGCCTCTGGGACACGCTTTTGTTTGCTATGCCATGTTGGTGAACAGTTGGGTATCTTCCGTCTCCTCTGTCCTCATCAAAGTGATTGCTTAGGGAGAAGGTTGTCTTCTGTGTTCTTGTTATTACTTGCTTTCAGGCAGTGCATACAAATGATTCCTAGTCCAACTTGCATCTTTAAGTGTGATAAGGAGGGAAAACTAGTTTCTCCAATATACTCTCCTTAATTGTTTGGGATTCCAGTAACTTCCATGGGGCACATCACTCTTCCCAAGGTGTTTCTTCTGACAAGCTGTTGGAGACTGATGGTTTCACGTGCTTTCTCTACATAACTTTTCTGCAAGAGCTCCACAGATGAGCCTGAAAGGAGAACTGCAGAAGCACGAGCCTGGTGGCTTCCATTTGGCTTCCCTAGACAGCTATTAATGTCCTGGGTCTAAGTTGTTGGATGGGGGAAAAAGGACAAGGAAACTGGGAAAGAAAGCTCATGGTGGTTTTTGCTTCTGCAGCAATAAACAGTTGCAGTGATTAGAGGCTCTTGTTTTGGAGGAAGCTGGGTGAGATCTCTCGCCTGCTTCTTCCTCTTTGCATTGCAAACCTTCTGTCCGAAGTAGCTGTGGGTAAACTGGGTGATCTGATCCCAAGCGGGTGGACAGATAGTAGTACATCCTCTGCCAAAGCAGAGCGTTGCTAAACTGCTTTCTGGCGGCGGAGCTTAGAAGTGCAAACTTAAGTGTGTGTGAGAGATGTCTTCATTACTGGAACAAAACAGGACTTGGAGCTCAGTGGCAGCCTTTCAGGACATAATCNTTTAAACAGAGATGATGACGCTCAGCTTTGCTCCTGGCTGGACCTGGGGACATGGACTTGTGGCAGCCTTTCAGGACATAATCTAGCTGTGTTAGGCACCAACAGAACAACAGATTTCCCCTTGCAAGCGCTATCAAAGGTTACTCGTCTTGGTGGTTTTCACATGCAGCTCTGAATGCTGTCACGATACTGATGTTAATGATCAAAAGCAATGATCCAGCACGGAGTCCTAGCAGCACTGCACCGCCTGCAGCAACGCAGCTCTCCCCTCAGGACTGCCCAGCATGGCTAAGGTGGTAGCGTGGCTGTGATGAATTATCATAATCCTCTTCTTTGAAGGCCTTTGCTGTATGAATCGCTTGAACAAGACGCATTAAAAGAGAAGCTGTTGATGAGTGAGTGGGATCTCATCTACCAGTGCATTTCTCATGGCAAAGGGCCTTCTGAGGGCAGTTGTGTTGCTGTTGTGGTTTCATGTGTGTGTGAGATAGCGCGACTGTCCACAGGCTGACTGTATTGAGTATCTGTCAGAAGATACGCTGCTGAACATCAGAATGAGTCTGGAGGCTGAAACTGCAACACAGATGAAGGAGGGATGTGCAAGTTGGACTTGACCTAAGTGTTCGGTTGTCTTCCAGTAAATGGATAACGTCTTGTTGAGTAACACTTACATTAACTGGATTCTTCTCTGCATTTCTGACTCTAAAGCTCTGTGCTGAACTTGTGTAACATACAGCTAATTCTATTTGATTCTCTCCTTCTCCCAAACCTTTCCCCTCTGCTCTTCCAGTCCTATCTATCCAACAGGCTCCTTGGATCCAGTTTCGTTGACGTCGGAACGGCAGGTTCCTCCACAGGGAGCACCAGCGGGGACTGCTGTATGTGTCCGTCGGTTAAGGTTGCCCTGTGCTCCTCCTGGTTTGTCTGACTCTTCCCTTCGTCCCTTGTGTCTTGTGAGACTGTGGGTTCCATGCCGAAACCAACCCCTTCTTCTAACTTTAGTGGTTCGATGGGAAACTATTTGTTGTTGAACACAAGAAGAACCCAGATCTAATTCTTCAAGCAGTCTTTTCTGAAAGAGGGGTAGAACTCTGAAAATACCTATTAAGAGGTGGTTAAATATTGGATGGGAAGCAGGAAGAGCAGGATAAAAAGCTTGGGGCTAGAGTAGGTGCAGTTAAGGAAGGATGACTTCCAGTGGAATGGGGGAGTTAGCTTATTACAGTTGGTTTAGTCCAGCCAAACTAGTATTAATGTAAAACATGTTGCTAATATTCAAAAAAAATCGGTTGTGACTCAACTCCTCCATCAGCAGACTATTGAATCGCAGCTAAATTTCCTTTTCAGTGAAAGCAGTATGAAGAGTAACTTTTTAAATAGCTGCCTAGAACAACTGCATGTGATGAAGAGATGATCATGATGGGAAAACCGAGCAGTGGGTAGTGATGCATACTGTTTGCCTGCAGTGGCTTCAAAAACCAAAGCGGTAGGACTAAAGCTTCTCAGCTTGCCTCAGAAAATCTTGTATTAGGAGAAAGCTCAGTCTTATGTAATGGAAGCTTGCCAGAGGGGATGCATATGTGCTTGTATACTCATTGTAATTCTTAGCCGCAGTTATCTTAATGAGCGCTACATTTTCTCTTCTGCTTTTGAACTGTTCTAATCTTCTAAAGTTAGGTCTGAAAGGAATAATCTTGTGCGTAAAGCAGTATTAATGTCACGTGAGTGTAAATGTTCAGAAATGAACTTTGTCCATGAGACTGGCTTTATCCCATAGTGATCTTCATCTGAGAAGTCTGAGCAGTGCTGCCATGGTGTAAGACTCTGGCTGGGAAGGAACACGGCTCTGTCTAGCTGTAAGCCTGACCCTACGTTCACCTGCTTCAAGTAAGTTGTAACTTCCCATTCAAGCCACAAAACGAGGAAAAAAAGCATCAGCCTTTCCAGTGTGGACTTATTCTGGAATTGGTTTGTGCCTAGGAGAGCTGCAGGAAGATGCTCTTTGAGAAAAGATATGCAGAGCTCTGAGTCACATACACGGATGCATGTCTCTGCATCTGCCAGAAATAGATAACAAAGATAATCCTCCAAGCAGAGGGCATCTTGGCAAACCGTGTCAGCTTTAATACCATTGTTCTGTACCAGCTATACTGACCCACCTGTGAAATGGAGAGCCTGTGTGGTGAGTGGCTGTATAGCAGAGGGTGTGAATTAATGGTCCAGAAATGCCACCTGATTCTCAGCATAGCTGCAACTTTAATAAAAGTTTGTTCCTATAGTAACTGCCAGATGAATTACATAAGGTATTAAACATGCTCAGGAACTTGTGTGCAGCCTTTTCAGAAAATGCCTCTGCAATTTAAAGGTAATTCATCTTTCAAAGTGTAAGTAGGTTATCAAAACCAACTAGAGAATCAAGAATAGCTTTGGTCTCCTTCAGGTTGATCCAGAATAGTGATTACTTCGTATGTCCCAGCAAATCTAGGACAGAAAAAGTTTGAGCTTCTAAGAGAAACTGACTTAGAGCAAAGCTTCTTCTGACTGTGAAGCTGGATTTACCTGTGCTACGATCGGACGTTCAATGCCTTGTTAAACTGCTTACCTCTATTTTTGGCAAAACATGCCATTCCTTACTGGCCGGGTTATGCCCTTTCCTTATGAATGCCAAGTCCTTTTTGGTAACTTTGATAGTGAAAAATAGTTCATGTCTAGCTCTAGATATTGAAGAGATTCTCAGTCAAGCAAAAAGTGGCCCAGGAGCTGAGACTCATTCCTCTGTTAGGAGCTATTTTAAGGACTTTGACTTCTACATATCTCCACAACTCAAATTATATTGGAAGATAGGCTCTAAATATTTTTAAAATGCAGTGAAGAATTAAAGCTGCGTGAGCAGATGTCTTGTAAGGGATTTGATGGTGGAGAAATTCTAAGTTGAATTTTGATGGTAGATAGCAGAGATAGCAGCAGGATGGAAACTCACACTCTGTTTATATGTGCATTTGGGCACAGGGGTGGTGTTTACCTATTACCTGAGGTTTTTTGCATTTGATGGAAATTCAGGCCTTAATCTGCTGCCTTTACCCTAGCAATTTCTAGAACTGACTTGTGTGTAGTTTTGGCTAAAACCTAGTGCTTGGACATCAGTTACCTAGTCCCTGGAACACTGAAATCCTGATCTCTGGTACTGACTATCTAGATGCTGGGACTCTTAATATGCTGACCTCCACAGAAAAGACGTGGCTGATGGAACTTGACTGATTTTTATATATTTTTAGGCATTGTGGTCATCAGTATAGGTAATGTTAACCAGTCCTCTTGCGTGGATTCTTATTATAGCATCTGCTTGAAATTGTCACTTTCAGGGTTTATTTTCTGAAGTAATAAACATCACTTTCTTAAACAGCAGGAAGGACCCACCCTGCTGTTCACAGCATCTATTTTAATTTCCTCCACCTTGGTCCGTCTGTGTTTTTATCATCATAGCACTTCTTCAAAGAACAAGATGGTAACGGTGATAAGATGTGCGTTGAAGGCTGCGTCTGCAAGCTTACTGCTACTCAGTTAGGCCAAATGCTGCTGTAAAGCTGCCTTCAAGGCCACCAGGCACCAAAAATTACACATTTCTGATAGACTGTAGAAGATTCAAAGCCCGTTCCTGAGGAAACAGGGCCAGCAACAGTCAGCTTGGTCTGACTTGGGCGGTAAGGTACCTGTAGCAAACATGATTTGGGGAAGGAGAGAGTATACTGGTTGCTGCTAATACAGCCAAGAAGATTTTTAAGGCAAAGCTCCAAGCTGTTGTCAGAAGCAATATTCTCAACCCCCGTAGATGCCTCTGGCTCTTCCTTTTTGCTGCAAAGAGTGGTTAAAGCCTATAATTACTGCAGCAATCTTCCATTAAAAAAAAAGGCAAAACAAAGAAAAGCCCCGAAAAGAGCCCTTTCCTCTTTCAAAGGATGGCATAAAGTCAAGTTTTTGAACCACTAAACTGCTTAACTAGGCATATATCCTTATCAAACTCCCTTGCTACAGAGCTTTTTGGCTTTAGCATCCCTGTTTCACTGGATTCCAATGGCTTCCTGAAAACTACACAAATAGCTTAGTCTGGTACTAAATCTGAGTGTACACGCAAGTGTTAGTGTTTCACAAATCTGATTCCTGTATCAGGATGCATGCTCAGGCCAGTAACTAACTAACCTGCGTTAATAACTAAATAGTGTAATTTAGAGATCTTGAAGTTGAGTTTAACTGTGCTTTTTACTCACTGGCGGAGTTTACCTTGTTTCCCCGGAGCAATATGAACACTTGACTGTAGAACAGACATCTACAGTAAAGAGCAGAGGAAGTTGTTTTGTAAGACAGCCTTTGTCATAGCTTTTCTATGAGCGGAATGAATTTCAGTAAGTCATTAAGCAATCTCTTTCCAGAATAAGGAAACCACAAGTCAAAAGGAAGCTCTTGGATACTTGGCTATTTCCTCATTTGGCTCTGCAAGAAGTAGGGCTTTTCAACTTTGACTCGATGAGAAATTTCCAAGTACTGGTGAAGGCTTGTACGAGAGGATGCGAATGTCATCTCGCAGGGATTATCCCGCTCCAAGAATTTCCCACATCCACTCCCCTGTGAGAGCTGAGAGGGGATGGTTGTACGATGCCATAGTCCAACACATGGAGCAGTGTTAGCTGGGATCAATGGGCTGAGCAGGCTCATTTCCCTGTTACAGCTGGGCTTTTGCTGGAGTGCTTGCAGGCAGGGAGCCTGCGAGTCAAATGATGGTTTGCACTAAGAATATTTCATTAGGCTTTGAATAGCGATGCTCTCTCCTTCCTGCCTATGAAAGCATCTATTTTTTCCTGACCCCCTTCTCAAAAGAGCAGTGGCTTTGCAGCCAACTTCTGTTTTATTTTTACATGCCTTCTGGAGGGTTATTACTGAAGAAACTTGCACGAGTAGCTTAAGCCAAAATCTAATGCCTGAATAAAGGGTGAGGAGTGAATCCCCTTGGCATTCCTTGATTAAAAACACTCAAGGGTGTGGAATTTCAGCAAGTGACTAAGACATGGTGTGAAGTGGGTTTTAAAGTGCTGGGGTTTTAAAGGGAATTGGGAGCCTTTTCAGTAAGGGCAGATCATTCAGGCAATCCTTGTAGGCATTAATGATTCCGGCTTAGATGCTAACTTAAGCTGGTATGACCAGCTTGGTACGCAGTGTTTATTTTGACAGGTTGGGATATAAAACAGGCTGTGAAACTGTCTCATGGAAGCTGACTGGGCCAGCTGAGTTTCTCGCACATAGCTTTCTAGTCTCTGCTGCATGGTGGTGCATCCTCGCTTAGGAATACATTCAAGTATTCAATGCAGCTTTCTAAAATGAAAACTGGCTGAGCAGTAGATGCTTTTAAGCTTGTGATCTTCCTGCAGCCATTGCCAGGCTAGGAATATATCTCAAGGTGGTGTGATCTACCCTTAATATGATGCCAGAACTGGGTGTATAGCTGGGTTCTTAAATCTGTTTTGGTTAGTATCCCATTCTTACTTAAAACTGCCACTTTCTTTAGTTTCTTGTTCACCTGCAAATGGTTTGCGTTCTCCAGAAAGGATTTATGCACAAATGAGGTGGTGAACAGGGGCACGAGATGCTTAATCAGTACCCAACAAACTATGCCCAGCTCAAGTTGGTGCCAAGTAACTTGCTTACCATGGATGTTAAAATTAGCTGTAATACTGAAACAAAAGTGACTGCATCAGGCTTGCGTGTCTGATGCTGGTTGTCATTGCAGCAAACTCCCAGTTTTGCACATGGGAGGTGAGTTTTCATTTAGGCCTTAAGCTCTAAAGCTGTCTGGTGGCTGCGAGGATGCCAGCCTCAAGGGAGCTATTTTTATAACATTAGTGAGAGTATTCATGCGAGGACCAATTTCTTTCATGTTTCTTTTAGTGGTGTAACAAGCTAAATGTTTGTTAGCCTTGTCCTAAAACCTTTTGCATATAAGTTTCCATGGTTCACTGAATCCAGAGGGTAAAGTGCTCCCTGTGGCGTACGGTGCCCTCGTGCAAGCAATTAGTGGGGAGTGTTAGGGTGTGCACGAAGGCTGCAAGGGACGATAGGGCTCCACGGCACCTCTAACGATGCTGATAAATGCTGCTGTGTTGTTCTCTAAAGTGACCTACTGATATAAAAACATTTTTCTCTGAAAAATTGTGCCCTTAACTTCTGCTAAGGCGCTTTGCCCCTTCTGTCAATGCTCAGTCACTGCAGCTTCTGTACAGCCTTCAGCTCGGTTTAGTTTTGGGGAAGTTAAATGCGGCAACATGTAACTGAACTCACATCTGTAAATACCACCTGGGGCTTTCTGCAAGTCAGTCACCTTGAAAATGGCATGTGAAACTGGGGAAATGACTGTACAAAGTTTTCCCCAGCCAGATCTTTACTGCACGCTTCCTCGTGTGATTTCTAGTGCGAGCTCCTTCGTTGTGGCCTCAAAAAAGGGAAGTGGGAGACTTGTTTACATTTGCATCAAAATCTGCCCTCTCTTGCCCACAAAACTAAGTGCTTTATAAGAAATGAAATGGTAAAAATGTTGTTTTAGCTTAGTGGTTGGGGGCATTAGATACTAGCAAAGCTGAAGGTCTAGTAAGAGTGTGTGTTTGGGCTGGTGCCTCTGCACGTTGCATCTGACCCAACCTAACCTGGACGCCTGGGCTCTGGCCCACTGCTTCCTTGGTGGCAGCCCGGTTAGGACGGGCTCCCTTGCTTAGGATACCCTTGCAAAAGAAACCCTGTAACATTCCTCACTGCCCAAGGCACCAAATGATAATTTTAATGAGTATGAAGTTATTTGGAGTTTGATTCAGCTGGACAAATTTCATTTGCCTCGCACCGCTGCCGACAGGCTACTGTTCTGCTCAGCACTGATTATTCAAGCAGCAACTCTTTCCCTGTTGTATTGCACCTTGCTGTGTCAATCCTTCACTGCTGTCGAGGCAAGTGTTCTCTTGTACAGCTGCTTATCTTAAAGTAGCTTTTCACTCTCGAGGGGTGTAGCTGTATCTTGTTCCTCTTTTTTTGTCATAGTGTTGATAGAATACAGGGCTGTGTAACTAGGCTAAAGAAATTACTAGTTATATCCAAAAGCATGGGGTGCTCAGATCTAGAGTTCAAATTCACGTGCCTTGCAGAACTGCGGAGCTGGCTGCAGACTTGGGGCAGCGTTTCGGAGAACTGTCCAAGTATCCTGCTTGTGTGGCTCTAGAGTCATCACCGTGTCAGAGCAGACTGCTGAACTTCTGAGATCACATCTTCCTCCTGGCTCTGGACAAAAATGCCCCCACATCCCCAAGCTTCAGGCACTTCCTCTAGTCTGTACATCTGAAGCCTTATGGCATTTATTGGCACTGCAAGTACGCCCAAACCCCAGCTGGAATAAACATCAGTGAAGAGAACTACCCTTGGTTGTGTAATATGTGTTTATCACGAAACCAATGCTAGCTGCTAGGAGGATTTTTGCAAGCCTACGTATTATTTTTTTAAAATATTCACTGGCATCATGAAGGTGCTTCAGTACTGGGGTCTTCCAGAGCTGGGATCTATGAGTTGCAGCAATGGTCAGCTGTTATTCCCGTACTCAGCCCTTGCTGTTTCAGATCCTGCATCACACATGAAGTAACACTAAAGCAGGATGGATATAACAGACTGTACCACTGAGTCATTCTCGTATGTGGCATTGCAGGGTAGGAGGTTGCAGTGGCTTGAGCTAGCACATGTGAGCTGATTACTATGTAGTACCTAGCTGACTATTAATCCGTTTAGTCCTATAAAGGCTAAATATATCTAGAGTTAAATCTAACCTTGAATCTCATGCTTAATCCTGCCAGCAGTCTCACATTGTAGCCTTCAAGGTGTATCTGGGAGAGAACTCCACAAGTAAATCAAATGACGGATCAGAATTTTGGCTTCACCTTGGTGTGCAACAGGCATAACAGTGGACAAGCCTTTTATTCCAGTGCCTTACTTTGTGACTGGCTTACTTAGGTGCTGCTAAAAGTATAGGCCCCTGCTTTGATACATTCAGTCCTAGATTTTGGTAGGTATAATAAAGGAACTGAGGTATAGGCAAGAGTATGCTTCTATTGAGGTTTTCACCAAGAGCTGTTCCTAAGCTGGGAAGTGACTTTGATCAGCTTCATTAAATTAGTATCATTCTCAAGGGCCACTCTTCTAGTGAAAAAGCAGAAAGCATTGGCAGGACAGGCCAGAAGACTTAATAAGACTTTTTAAAAATCATAATATAAATTAGCTGGAATAGGTATGGGAGGTAAGTTAGAGGTTGCATGCCTTTGCCCTGGAAGGGACCATGAGCCCCTGATTGCATTAGCAGCACCAAATCCTCAGGATATTCTAGACTTTCCCAGTAAATAGGAATTAAACTGTTAACAACATCTATATCCAGGAGAGTCAAATACAGTGCTGCTTTTTTAGGGCTTTGAAATTACACTTTCCCCCTCTTCCCCCTCCCACCTCAGTCTCATTTGCTTTGAGGCTTGCTATTTTAACTATGGCAAGAAAAGACAGAATAACTCTTCATCTGCAATGATGCCTGCAATCCCTGTAAAAAGGACTAGTACGGTTTATTGGAGGCTGTCGGGTCCCTTATTCAGGATGTGGCTTTGCTGTGGCTGTTTGGCCATTTACCCGCGGACAGTGATATCCAACCCATGGTGGAAGTGGTCACATTAACTGCGCAGCTAGCTAGCAGCTCTAGCCAGATGATTTAGTTTTAAAACCTGCTTGTCTTGCACTGCAGAAGCTGGTCTTCCTTCAGCAGGACTGAGGGTTTCGATGGCCAGGGTCTGTTGGCCCTGGCTGGGAGGGGGGCTGCGAGTGGTGGGAGTGCCTGCGGACCTCTGCCGTCCCCTGGGGAATGCATTGCCACGTTTCCTTCAGAGAACTGTTTGCAGTGAATAAAACTAAGCTTGTTAATCTTTCCCTTGTGGTTTTTTCCCTGGCATGATCTCCCTTCTACACCTTGGAGCTCTCCTGCCTGCCTGAAAGCTGCATGCAAACCGTGAATCTGATTAGAGCTGTAGAAACTGCGGAGTGAACTGTTAATCAGTCTTGTGCCAGGATTATGACCTGGGGTTCTGCCCCCGGCTCTGTTTTTGGTGGCCAGAGTACTGGCCTTTGTGCTGCTCTCCTTACTCAGCTGTATCTTCCTGCATAAGACTAACAGAAGATTTGATGATGCACTCCGTATGTCAAATGCTGAGTATTCTATGCTGCTTTTCCTAGAGCAGTAGTGGATATTCTGGAGCTGATTCCACTGCAATAAGGTTATCTGAGAAAGATTCTCCATTGCTAAAGTAGGAACACAGACTTATATTGACATGACTGTTACATCAGCTTAAGCAAGAGGAAATTAGGGTTTTATAGTGTCTTGGGTGGTTTGAATGCCTATTTTCTTCCCTCCTCCTTTTAGAGTTGTGTTTGTCTTGTGTAGAGCTCTCAAAATGGAAGAGGGAGGCAATAAAATACGAGCTCTAAGTATAATAATTGGGAGACAACCTTTAAACATCCTGCTGATGTCTAGTGCCAATTTCTAATCTGGATGGAAATGTAAACGCCTCAGTCCCAGTTCACTTGGTACAGTTTCTCAGTTGCTCAAGGCAACTACAGGTTGACTTGATGGTGTGAAACACTTGTGTCTCTTTGCAGGGCCACGATGGGCATCCTGGAATATCGGTGTATTCATCTGTATTCGTTGTGCTGGGATCCACAGGAACCTAGGAGTTCATATATCCAGGGTAAAATCTGTTAATCTCGACCAGTGGACACAAGAACAGATACAGGTAATGTGAGTGAAACATCAGTGTTGTTCTGTTGGTGGGGCTTGGTAAGCTTGGAAATAAACAAAGTCTGAATAGGCCAGAGATGTGGGAAACGAAGCAGGAAGAAGATATCAAGCTAGGTTAGATTGGGAGAGAAAATGTCGTGATTTCAGGCTTAGCAAACATCAGAGGGTAAAGACAAATCTGTAAAACTGCGGAAGACTGCTGTTGGCTGGAGCTGCTCCTTACCTCCTCTCCTTGAGGTTTCCAGAAGACAAACCGTGGACTTCCAGAGTGACATTAGGTTCCTAATGTGGTATTTATCTTGTCTTTGAATAAATATTGTGCTGTCGTGCTTAGGATTGGCTAATTGTATGAGGGGGGGATCATAGCAACTGCATCAGTGTTCCCAGCTAGTAGGCTTGCACCAAAAGCCGGAGGAGTGGCTTTCAGGTACAGAACAGACTTTGAAAGTCTACACATGCCTTCTAGTTAACACGGGTTGACTCTTGCTTGGTAGCCTGGCATGCTAGCATGTGTAAGAGCTTTAATGTCTGTGAAACAAACGGTTCAAGAATTCTTTTGAATTGCAGTGCATGCAAGAGATGGGAAATGGAAAAGCAAATCGTCTTTATGAAGCCTACCTGCCAGAGAACTTCAGGCGCCCTCAAACAGATCAGCATCCTTTCTTCCTTTGCTGCTGAGGAAACATGGAGTCCTTTCATCTTGTTGCTTAGTAGCTGCACTCCTTGCTTAGGAGGCTTAACTTCATGTGCCTGGGCATCAGTTGTGAGAATGAGTTCCTAGCTAAGGCACCCTCCAAACGTTTCTTCACCCGCAGGCTTCTGGCTTACAGAACGAAGCAGAAGAGAGCTAAAAAGATTGTTTCCCAAGCTCTAAGGGTGGAGAACTGGAACACGAATGTTACAACCTGAAGCTATTGCATGAGATGCACTTTAGGGTCTGTGGCAAATAGGAGGGATGACTTTTGAAAGTGCTGAGCATTTAAAATTCTCAGTGAAGACAGATAAAAAGGTTTAACGCTTCTGAAAAACTAAGCTGTAACTTTTACCTTGCAGGAGGGTTTCTAGATGCCCAGTGCAACAGGGGTGTAGTGATGTGAACCTAAAGAAACACGGGAGCCCCTCTCTACCATCATTTTTGTCTTAAGCTGGTGGCTGAGGTGCTTTTGTATGCACAGGATCCATTTCTCTGACCACTGTGTGACTTGTGCTAATGACATATATGCTCTTAAGTGATGGCTGAAGTAAATATATATCAGTGAAGAAAATACACTAATTGAAGGAATTTTAGCCCTGATTTAATGTATCTTTTATAGCACCATCATGCTTGGAATAACCCAAGGGCAAAAACTGAGTAGCTACAGTGGTTGGATCCAACACTAAATTATTTTAAGAAAGTTACTGCTGGAAATACTCTTTAAACAGTCATTAGTTTAGTTACAGCCTGTACCTTGTATCCACATGTCAAATAATACTACGTAAGTCTTCTATTCTTGAATCACTTGTCTTTAACAAGCTGCTTGCAGAGCTGTGGAGAGCTTCATTCGGGATAAATATGAAAAGAAGAAATACATGGACCGAAGTATTGACATCAACACATTTAGGGTTAGTTTCTAATCACTTCTATAGAAGCTTGAATACATGTTAAGATATAAGTGTATGTCTGTCTTATGAGTAAGCAGTGACTCTATGAAAATAGACAGTTTAAATGTTTCCTGTATTAGTGACTAATCTCTTCTCCAAGGCTGATTGCAATTAGTCATTCTGTAGAAAGAATTTAAATTGGAGGAGATCTTTGAAGGCCATCTTGTCCAACTCCTTGCTCAAAGCAGGACTAGCTTCAAATACAGGTCTTTAGCTGTATTTTTGAGGCTTTTTAGATTAGTAACAGCATCATGTAAAGCTTTGTGAACTTTCTCTTGGTATGATGACATGAGTTTTGACCCTCATGTCAGTGGGTTTTTTTCCTTACAGAAAGAAAAGGATGACAAATGGAAAAGGAGTAATGAGCCAGTATCAGAAAGAAAACTGGAACCTATCATCTTTGAGAAGGTGAAAATGGTAAGACCAAAAGGCATGGTCATGGATCAATTGTAAAAACTTCTCTCAAGCAAAACAGAGGCAATCCAGCTCTTGATATGGAAGCATTTTTTCTGGCCTCAGTCATAGTAGTGGATGCATTGAGTCACACTAATGGTAGTAGCTTGTTTTCCACTGCTCAACCAGATACTAAGCAGACGTGTTCTGCCTTGCAATGCAGAGCAGATTGGAATCCTGCTACTCCCTGCTTTCCAGCTTGAGCGGTTACTTTTTTCCTAGTTTAGAGCATGCTTGAATTTGGCATGGGTTCCAACATAACGGGACAATAAAACAACTATGTAATACTCACTCTGAAATTCTGTTCACTTTGGAAGCACTTATTCCCACTGGAAAAAAAGGATTTTAAGGGTTAATCTCTCATTAAAGCCTCTAATGTATCAGAATAAAACCAAAGTTTGAACAAGACTTCTGGTGTTCTTTTTCCCTAGCCTCAAAAGAAAGAAGAAATGCAGCAGTCTAGAAAAAGTTCTCCTAAATCTACTGAACCAGTAATGGACTTGCTAGGACTTGGTAAGAGCCTTCCCAGCCTTACTGCACTTGTTACAATGACCCTATACGCTATTTTGATCCTGTGAATTTGGTAAGCTTCATTTTTCGTGTCAGGTGAACAATAGCTGATAGGAATACTAGAGTTATGCTTAAACCACTCCAGTGCAACTCAAGCACAGTGCTCAGCACTGCAGCAGAAAGAGTTTTCTTTGTTTTCCTTTACGCTGGTGCAGTGGTGGTGCCTATGGTATTACAGGAGCAGCTGTAGTGGTCTCCAGACACAGTGTGGCTCTGGCTGCTCTGAGGTTAATAGGACGCATGTGGCGCAGTGCAGTTCCTTAGTCCTGAGCCAATTCCTTGTCGGCACCAGAAGGACAAGCGAAGAGCTGGCAATATGCGTTGGCTGAAGTAGGTTACAGGTCGGGTCACTGCGTTGAGTGGCATCTGTGCAAACCACTTAATTGGCAAGGAGGCTGCCCCTTGGCCTGAGGCCATCTGTGATGGATGTTCACACAGCTTTGTCTCTCCCAGATGCTCCTGTGACAACCACTGTTACAAACGGCAGGCCTAGCAGCTTAGAGAAGGATCTTGATCTTTTCGCATCGGTGGGATCAAACTCTGACTCCAGGAAGGTAAGTAGGGAACATCAGTGCTTGACAAAGCCTAGTTAGGCGCTTGAATGAGATGATGTGTGTCCTCCTCTCGTGCCAAATGCAGCTGCTGCACTTGTGCTGTCTCTGTCTCAGGTCGCTGGCTCTATGCCAACATCTGGAAGTGCCAGTTCTGTTCCCGAAAACCTGAATCTCTTCCCTGAGCCGGGAGGCAAAGGGGAGGAAGTGGGGAAGAAGCAGCTCTCTAAAGACTCGATCCTCTCCTTGTACGGCTCTCAAACACCTCAGCTGCCTGCTCAAGGTAACAGGTCTCAGAATAGAGCTGTTGAAGGGCAGTACGCTAACTCAGAGTGGGTGGGGTGTCCTGACGGCTGACAAGCAAAGATGTGGGAATGTAGGTGGTCCTTCTTGAGAACTGGTGAGTAGCATAATGAGCAGCTTAGTCCGGATGTCATGGCCAAGTGAATGTTGTGATAGTCTCCAATTTGAAGGTCAGCATTTCAGCCGCTGACAATGAATACAGCAGTTCTTCCCTTCATCTCTGCCTTTTTCTAGGAGCAATGTTCATGGCCCCAGCTCAGATGGCGTATCCTGCAGCAGCATATACTAGCTTTCCAGGAGTAGCCCCTTCCAGCAGCATGATGGGAGGCATGATGGCACCATCGGTGGGAATGATGGCCCAGCCCGGAGCGGCAGGGATGGTGACTCCCATGGCCCTACCAGCTGGATATGTGGGTAACGTGCAGGCAGCCGTCATTGGTGTCCCCAACGGGATGATGGCTGCACAGCAGGCTGGCTACGTAGCTGGCATGGCAGCGGTTCCCCAGCCCGTCTATGGTGTGCAGCCAGCACAGCAGCTTCACTGGAACATTGCTCAGGTGAGGTGTGATCTTCTGCTGACCCAAAGGTGGATGGAGGGCAGGGGAGGCACATGCAATTGAACCTAGCCTGTTACCTGAAGACCTCAGTGCTTTTATAGCCTGGCTCCTGGGGTTGGGTGAGGTCTGCTGATACTGCAGGCAAACTGAGGGATCACAAAGGAGTAACTTGTTCAGAGGTCTCAGTGCTTGGTGGAGAACAAAAATCAGTGCAACATCAGCTAAAATGAAAACTTCCTCAGCTTGCTAGACGGGCATACTCCTGAGAAGCCAGTGACTTCTGTTCACCATAACTCTTTAGAAGAACTTGCTTAAGCCTGTAATATGTTGGGGAGCAAGAGTTTTACCTTTGACTGCCGTGGTCTGGCAGTCTCCTTGACATAGCCTTGACTTCTCTCCTCTCCCCTTTGCAGATGACCCAGCAGATGGCTGGGATGAACTTCTATGGAGCTAATGGCATGATGGGATATGGACAGTCAATGGGTGGAGGAGGTGCCCAGGGAAGCAATCAGTCCCTCAGCACTCAGATGTGGAAATGAGCCCTTGCGTTGTGACCATTTTTGCCTTCTGTTCTGTTCTTCAAAACTGCTCCATGAGACATTCAGGGTTTTTCTTTCTGGCTGGCTGCCCAGCCCGAACCTCTTTCCATAACTGAGACCCATCTCTGCCTTTTCACTGTCAGACACGGTGAAACCTCAGTGACCAGAACATGAGCTCCCCTGTATTTAGCACAGTCAATGCACACTTCTGGGGTGGACCCCCTCCTTGCACAAACCTCCACTAATGCTTCTGGGTAGCACTTAATGTCCTGCTGGGTATCTTAGCAGAGGTGTGACTGAGGAACTTGAGAAATCTGTACTTAATACTGCCTGTTACGTCAGGCCTTTTAGGAATCACTTAAACTCTAGTATTAGTAGGGGTTTTGGTTAGCAGAGGGGTGGAAACCTTGTTTGGTGCTGAGGAACTGGATTTTAACCCAAACCCAGGGGCAAGCAAGCCTTGCTACCTCTTCCCTTGAGTGGAGTTCTCCAGAGCTGAGGCCTTGCTGTGCTTGGCTCACCAACCCTCATTGGAACCAAAGTCATTTTGAAGACCCCTCTCCCTCCCCCCGTGAGCAAGCAGGATTCTCGCGTAGTGTGGGGGCAAGCTGTTTGGAATGTGAAACTTGCACTTCAGAGTGGCTTTTCTGTCTCATATGTGGTATTGATGTATTTAACTTTTAACAATCTAACTGAGAGTTAACTTATCAAGGGCTGAGAGCCCACTGCAAGTTTTCTTACACTTTTAAAATTACTATGACATCCTAATTTATACTTTTTTCATATTTTTTTTTGTTCCTGTGTAATTCTGGTACCCTTTCCTGGCTAGTTTTTGACATTTTAACCTAGGTATAAAAAGTGGGTGGGTCAGATTTCTTTTCTCATCTCAGTAGAACACAACTGCTTAAACTCATCAGCGTGAGCGAGATGTCAGACTTCTGCGGTCTACTTTATCCTGTGTATATGTAAATTCCCAAATAAAATATTGCAGTGAAACCTCAACTGACTGATCTTGTTTTTAAACAGCATAACAGATTGTGTTAAACACTGCTGTCACTGTGTGAGTTGTTCACTTCAGGTGTGTGGGGATTTGGAGTCTTTCATCCAAATCAGACTAACTCCATCTGCTTTGTAGCAGGGCTGTGTCCCAAATGTCAGGCAAGACTAGTGTTTGCCTGAAAGCTAAGGACTGTCAGCACGCAAAGAACCAGGCTCAGCAGAGGCAGAATCGGGTCAGTTGACACTTTTATATACAAGAGAGACTCACAGCTTAGGGGTGTGGGTAAACGCAGCATTCCTGCAGCTGGGGCTGCAGGGAGAACTTAAAATTATTAGGGCTGCAGCTTTACACTAATGTTCAACAAAACCTGACCAAGGCCTATTCAAAAGGTAAATTTTAAGCTTTTACGAAAAGCGGTAACAGTGAGAAAATGAAAGGCTGGGGAGATTTAGGAGTCACCTAAAGAACAAATATGAAGGCCAGTTTTCCTTAGGCTTGTGGGTGGCTATGTGCAGCTGCAGGGGAGAGAGCTCAGCTGATTGTGTGAGCCTTGAGTTGATGGTACTCTGCTTGCATATTAATTATGGTATTTCTTTCCTCAAGTCAAAACCTGCTCTTTTCAGAAAAAAGAAGGTTTCTTCCTCTTCCCCTCCTCCCCAGCATATCAGCTGGGGGGGAAGGCCAGCTTTTTTTAAGCTACACATGTGGTTTTGGGCTGGATGCTTTAAGAAGCTCAACTCAAGCACAGAAAAAAGTTTTCAAGCTGGCTTTAATCATCTTCACTTGCTGCCCCAATACTGTACATGCAGGTACAAGCCAATGAAAATGTGAATACTTCAGTTTTTTCCTCCTTGGGAAAACTGGCTAAGAATATTTTACAAAATAGCGTGCACCCTCACAGCCATCAGTCCTGCTGCATATAAACCACAAAAATACAAGAATTTTACATTAAGAAAGACCACACACATATAAAACATTACATAACACAGGTATAAAATTGCCATTTGCTTTTTTAAATCTATTACCATTCTCAAGTATCCATCACAAGCCCATCCCCTTGTCTTGAACATGGAACTGGGGCTGAAAGGACCCCCTAGTTCACCCCGCTGCGGCAGTTGTTTTAAGGTGGAGTTGTTAAACTTACGAATCTGTCATCAAAGCCAAGTTTATCACAAAATACGAGTGGGCTAGTGAAGGCAGCCAAATTTGTTCACTAATACGATTACATCCTGGCTTCCAGAAGTACAAAGCTAGCCAGGGTGAGTGTCAGTCCTGTACGAGTTCTGCACCTAACTCTCCTTTTCCCCTTAGGTAACGGACGCACACGGAAAGACGTAAGGTTGACGTGTGCCACCGAAATGGTGAGATGTCTGCTACTTTTTTTTCATTAGAGATTGAAGGCTAAGCTCATAGTAGCAATTAACTTGTGGCTAAGAGAGTTCTGACAATTTCCCAATCTAATGGGACTCTCTTGGTTTAGGTAATTCTTTTCAATGCAACTTGTTGGGGACTTAAGGATGGAAAACGTGAAGCAGCATAGATTTCTGTGTCCTTGCATGGTTGTATCGCTTTCATATGATGCACCCCTGTCAAGATACTCGTCTTAGCCTTCCGAAGCAGCTACCGGGAGGAGAAAGGCCATGGTTAGAAGTGACTGGCTGGCTGAGTTGTTCTGGGTGCATCTCTCATTGCCTTGTACCTTTAACGATCTTGGACCCTTTTATCTCAATTTTCTTTGCCAGTGCATGTTAGTATTCCGCCCCCTCGTACTTTTTGGGGGGCTAACGCAGTTTAAAAGGCATAGGCTGTGTTTAAAGATTTGTAAGGTAAAGGTAAAATCCCTCATGTCTCTTGTGTGGGAATACGAATTCTGAATTTTCTGATAGGATGAATGCTTCAGTTTGGATGCTTCTAAAAAATTCATTGGTGCTTTTCCTCTGTGTGCTTATGTGGGTTTGGTTTTGGTTTTTTCCTAGTGCCGTTAGTAATCAAATTCAAGGACAAAGTTAATTTCAAACTTGGAGCTGCTACTTTACCAAGCGTTGTTACTAAGATAGATGTATATGTTTTTATATTTGAGGTATAAACTTCTGAGATTAATGACAGATTCTTGACTCCTGGACAATATCTTAAATGGTCCAGGTGCTTGTTCATCACTTAATTTTGAGGTGGGGAGTAGGACAACATGATGGGGAAGATTGTTTCGTTTTAACTGCATGAAAAGATCAAGCCCTTTTAAGAAAACAAGGCCACCAACTTCAAAGTGCTAACATTCAAGAGGCATCCGCGCCAGGGTCCCTGGCCAGTCGGGTACAGGGAGGGGGTGCTGCTCCGTCCAGAGGCCCTCTGACCGCAAGCGTTGCTTCACGGTTCTCGCTGCAAGCGTTAGGGCAAAGTTCCCTGGGTTTTTTTTTTAGCGAGTACTGGGATCTAGCAGATACATACAGACAGCAATCCTGTTAGGAAATGCGATCAATGTTCAATACCTGTCCTCCCACTGGAGGGACACCCTTTCCACCTGCTTCTGAGGCTCCCTCTCTCCATCCATGCTACAGGCAAAAGCTTTAGCGAGGGTTTCCAGCTCCTCCGGGAGCAGCAGCGCTGCCCTCAGCTTGTCCCAGCGGAGATGCTCGCCTCCTTGCCGGCCCTTTGTGGGAGGGGAGGGTGTTAGGGGAGCAGGACTGCAGACACCCGCCTGTGTCGGGCTGAGGGGCAGCCTTTGGAGCGCTTTTAACAGGAGAGAGTGGGGGTACCTACTGTCCAGCCGAATCATCCCTCCCTCCAGAGAAGGACTCTGGCCTCTTGCTTCCCTTGCCCTTTAGCTCAGCAATCAATAGTGCAAGTGGTTGAAGCAGAGGTTGGGCTCGCGGGAGCCAGCATGGGAGCAGGTGGTAAATGCACACCCCGTATAATTGCTCTTCATTGCACAGTTACAACAAAAAATAACCTGAATGTGATAGTGCACTAAGCTCTGGTTCTTAAAAAAAAACAAAACAAACAAAGAAAAAGAAGAGGGGGGGTGGGGGAAAAGAAAAAAGCATGAGGTATACCAATAATCAGAGCTCCTGACGGGCACAGTGGTGGCACCAGCTCTTGGGGCTTGGTGGCAGCTGCTAAACCAAGCTGCTTTCTCCGGGATTCCCAGGTGCTACTGTGCTCCGCTCTGGTGTCTGTGCCCGAGGCAGATGATCGGGGTCAAACAGTGTGGCGGTTATTCAGACAGCAAGACAAACACTTAGGCCCTTTACTGTACATTTTACCAAGTCTACTTTTAAAACCTACATCTTCCCCAAATACGGACCAGCTCAGTTAAGGTGAGCGTTATTGTCACATCTGGTCACTGAGTCTGTTTTGTACAACTTCAGCTGTGTTACACTTAGCACATCTTTACCCCACCAGTTCCAACCATGCTTATTGCAGACACTCCTTTTCCCATAGGAATTCTTTTCTGCAGCCTTTCAACCTTCTTTTTAGCTCATAAACGTAACTGTTGCACCTCTAACAACCAGCCAAGGGTTGAGGTGTTTTCTATGCTTGTGAACATGAAGTAGAAGGAAGACTTCCAGTTGAAACAGCTTTGCTAGAGAAACATTGGAGCGGGCCATCATGCCTTTGGCACATCACAGGATGCAAACCTTGCTTTTACTGAAGGGAATTTTACAGATCTGTCTGGAGGCATGAAAACCCAAAGGAAAGCAGAGAGTGCTCTTAGTATCTTTTTCCATCTGCGATGCAAAACACATTTAGACTTTGAATTCAGCCATCAAGAAGAACGGTGCCCGAACACTGTTCCTTGACCTTTAAAATGCAGTTATTTTCCAAATCAGTAACCAAATGCACACCCTTAAGGACGTTTACAGATGTGCATTGTCCAAGCGTTTCGCATCAATCTGGGAAGAAGCATCTGAGTCAACTGGAAGAAAATAGAAGGTGGACTCTTTATACCTGAAAAAACATCACCAGTGCTGTTTTTGTAAATGGTCTTATATCAGTGAAGACCCTTAAATTGTATACTCACTGCTGCTGAGTATTTGCAAGCCCACTTACACAAGCAAAGGTATTTAAATGTGTTAACTCCTCTCACGTGCACTGATGTGTGCAAACACATACAAATACAGGCTTGACTTTTCAAGTCTCATCGCTGCTAGAGCAGTTGTATAAGACAGTGAACAGAAGTGATTCCCTATCAATGGAGTCCTGATTTCACTCCTGTAGGAACTTCTGGTCTTGTATTTGCAATCAAGAGCTACATCTGTAACTGCTTCTGCAGAAAAGGTTTTAAGAGCTGGAAAAGGTGGCCATGGAGGAATACTTCCCACCCTCTCGGTTGCTCTGTGGCATTTTCCAAAGCCACTTAATAGGTTTAGTTTTCTGATTGCTGGCCTGGTAATTGGTTCTGTATCTCACTTGATTTCAGGAAAACTATGTCTAAGCATCCTCTTCCCATGCTTTCAACATGCTATGATGTTGATGAAACAGGAGCTAATTTTTGACAGCCCAGAAGCCTGGCCCACCTAGAAAATTTTCAGTCACACACCTTTGGCAAATAAAGCCCATTCCAGGCTTGTAGAAAACCCAGGGATAACTTAGGTCTGGGCAAGAAATCATGTAGTGTTTTCTGTGCTTTGCAGCATGGCCGAGACTCTCTTTGTACTAGAGTTTAGGGGATGTTTAAGTATCATTTCAAGGCTATTTTGGCAAAATCCATCCTTGTTACTCAAGTAGGGTGCCTTGATTCTGACACCAGCATCTACTGTCAGCTGTGTAAGGTCTTCTGTGTCTCAGGTGGATGCTGCATGCTACTTGCTGCTCACTTACTGCTGGGAGTGCTGGGTATAAAACGGGCTGCAAAGCTGATTCAGTTTAATATTAATTATTCTTTCTAGGGGAAAATATCTGGAAAGTCGAATGGTTTGAATTTCCTTTCCTGATGGAAGGTGGAGAAAAGGGAGGAAATAACCTAATGCATAATACCTAGTCAGTGCAGCCACTTTTTGCAAATCATATAGTACATTAAAAAAAATGCCCTTTGCAATTAAACATTCCCCCAGAAAAAAACCTGGAGTCCAGAAGCTTGTGGTTTTTCTGGTGTGTCGTGTAGAAAGCAACTGGGTGTCTTGGCTTTTTTGTTCTTGTTGTTCCAGGCAGGAAAACATCTGACACATGGTCTCACGCATTCAGAAACGAGAAGGAGCTGATGTTGCAATGTAAACGTAGCACACTTCGGTCTCTTCTCCCATTTTAGTTTTTCCACACAAGTGTACGGTGGGTCCAGATGCTTCCCCAGAGAAGTGAGTACCAGCTCCGGGGGGGACTGGACACATAGTGCTGAAAGTGAAGAAGTTAAGGTTTTGATGGATTTCAGTATGTCTGGTGAGTGACAATCAGCTGAAGTCACTGGCACAGTGGCTCTGCCTTGCCGGGCTCTCAACGAGCAGGAGGAATCGTTCCCGCGACCCCATCGCGTCGCAGCAAACGAGAATACACCACTGAGAAAGAACTGGGGTGCAGTTTGTTCTGATGTTAGCTACGCTGTTATCCTCCAATGCATCCTCAGTCTATCAATGATAAAAAATAAGCCAAAGTATTTGGGTTTTCCATGTTCCCTGGAGTACCCAGGTGTGCCTTCCGGAAAATAGTTCTTTTCTCTGAATTTTCCATCTGCCAGCAAGGGCAGGTTTTTCTACTGGTGCAGAACCAGTGAGCCTTTTGCTAGACCTCAGGCATCTGCTGCTGTGGGTGCGTGCCCGGCTGTCCTGGTGTTCCTGCTGCTCTTCATCTGCTTCTGTTCTCAAGAAAAGCGTTATGTTGCTCGCGGAGCTGGGGAGCAGTAAAGCTCTGGAACTCACTGGAGAAGTTTACAGCCAGCGAGCTCCGTGCTGGAAGGGGAAGCGGGTGGGATGCTGTCTCCACACCAGTGAGCAGAAAATACCTGCAGAGCTCCCTGCTCTGCCCACGCTGCTATTCCACTTCCCTGTGGACATGGTTATTGTCCCACCACAGGCAGATTTTTCATTTTTCCGTTGAAATCGAATTGGTAAAGCAAAAGCAAATAATGTTATCTTGAAGGAGCAGAAAGCTTTTCCTCTTAAGATGCCTTCCCTCATGTATATTCAAAAATCCAGCACGCCGGGGGAGAGAAAGTTTAGCCTCGTCCAGGCATCGTTGACCTCATATAACTGCTTCGTGCTCTGGAAGGAACGTCGTGTTCTAAACCATTGTTTATTCCTGTTGCAGTAGTCAGGGCACCGAGTTTGCTTCCTCAAACCGCTTGAGACTCAGTGCATCCCGCAGTCCTACACGTCGCTATTCAGCACGAGCTCAGAAATCAGTGCGTATTGCTTGAAAAAGCACTGACTGCTCTAGCAGATGAGGGTTTAATACTCGACGAGGCAGGCACTGGGGTCCTGAAGCAGACCCCTCTCCATCCCCGGTCAGCAGCATGCGGCCCACTCTCTTCTCAGAGGTCTGTCGTCATTTTGGTTTGGTAAAGATGCAAAGTCCACAACAGCAGCTGAAATTCCTTGACACGATGTCGCTAAGATTGTGGCGGTTGTTGGGTAAACCAGCCGCCGAGCAGTGGAGTTTTGCTGACCCCCGGGTTGGGGTTTGCGGAGGGGACAGCTTCACCGCAACAGTCTTTTCCTTCAGGTTTGATTTTGTTCCTTTGTGGCAACAGGTTCGAGCTGGTTCATCGTTCCTGGCGTCACCAGGAGAACCACAGGTTGGTTTTGTTGTGCTCTGAGCATTGTGAAATTCTCTGCTTTGCCAATAAATAACTGTAAAAAATCCCAACTGTGCTGTGGGTTGATTGGTGTTAAAGACTGAAGGTCAGAGCCATCTGGTTGGTAAAAATTCCCCATTGACCTTTTGTCCTCTTCCAGTCTCAAGACTGCTCATCTTTTGGTGTGTTGGGTTTTTTTTCTCTCTTTTGGAAACTGATCCTTCAGGACAGTCATTGTGTTAAGTATATTTTATGAAGAAACCAGAGTTTCTAGTGGTGTCTCCCCTGAGTATTTTCAGCAAATTTCATTAGGCACCTTCAAAAAAAGCTTCCGTAATTCTCGGTTTTGCTACAAGAACTGGTCCCTCGCGGGGAACCAAAATGCTGCTTTAAAAACAAACAAACAAAACATACAAACAAAAAACCCAAAACACTCATCCCGATAATAAATTCAAAGCATCTAGTCCTTTGTTTGTAACCTCTCAGTCACCCTAATTCCAGATCAGCAGAAGATGCTGTTGAGATGTTCCCCTGTAGCGTACCAACAAGTCGAGAGTTAGAGAAAGGTGCATCCTGCCGCGGGGTCTGGCAAACCCTCTGCTCCTGCTTGAAATTCAAGTATCGAGGAGAGCGTCCCGGACCCGAGGAGAGCGTCCCGGACCCGAGGAGAGCGTCCCGGACCCGAGGAGAGCGTCCTGGACCTCGAGCTGGCCCTCGCGGGAGGAAGGGGCTGGGAGCCAGACGATCAACCAGCGTCACGGTACTCCTGCTCCATTGGGTCACCTTCTCCTGACTCGAATTTTCACGTGAGGCATCACAGAGTTTATATTTTGGGTCTTGCTTTGGCTGTACAAGACCACGGTCAGTGGTGAAACACGAGGATAAGACCAGCGTATGCTTAGGTGAGGTGAGTGCACCTTTTTCTGTTCTGTCTTGCTTTGGCAATGTCACCGGTCACAGGCTACATGCTACCGGAAAAAAAAATAGAAAACAAAAAAAAGGAAAATGGCCACGAGAAGTGCTCGCTCAGTGTGGCAGGATTTGTGTCGGAAAACGAACAAACGGGAAGTGACTGGCAGATGTTTCCGGTCAATCCGGAGTCTCTTAGATATTGCAGAGAGTGAGTGTGTTGTTAGCACGTGGCAAGCTACATAATAGAAGATGCTACATTCCTTGGGAAAAAAAAAAATAGTAGTGCTGAGTTGGATTTTCTTCTGAGGTTTTTTCTTTGAGAAGCTACCTTTTCCTCAGAGGCAAGGAAACAAAATCGAAGGAAAAGAATCCTCGTCCACATGCTGCTTGCAGCGGCACTGAATGAATCAGACCGAGATGCTCTCGCCGGCTGGTCAGGAGAGAAACGCGTCGCTTCGATTCCTTTCCGACGGGGTGACGGGACGAGGTGCGGTAACAGTCTCGGGATCGGTCGGCAGTCGTGGCCCTCGGTCTGCCTCACGGGGGGTTTTTTTTGCTTCTCCTTCCCCCCGCCTCAAAACACACGGCCCTCGCTCCCTTTCCGACGTCCCCCTCTGCGCGCCGGGACGCGTGCTCGGGGAGGAGCGTGTCGAGAGTGGGTTTGTTTCGGGAAGGAGATTTAAAAAAAAAAAAAACAGGAGGGGGAAAAAAAAAAAAAGAAAAAGGACAGGATATTTACAGCTATCCACTAACAGTTTTGGTAGGTCAGGACGTCTCCTTTCCCCTCCCGGCCTCTCCCACCAACCTGCCTACGGGCAGGAGGGGCTGGTGGAGCTCTCCAGCGAGGACTGGGAGAGGCGGCGCGTCAGAGGTCCGATGCTGGAGTCGGCCAGCGAGGAGGTGGGGAAGAGTTTGTACCAGCCCGCGACCGCGCTGGAGAGATCGAGCTCCTCCAAGACGATCTGGGCCATCCCCATGAAGCACTTGTGGTCCATGCGCCCGTAATCTCCCCAGACGATCACCTGCGGGGCAGAGAAGGCGTTAGAGGAACTGCCCCGCTCGCCGGGTGGGAGTTTTGGGGAAAACTCGGCAAACTCAGCGTGCCTGGCTGGGAAGGACCCGCCGTGACGGGGATGGGGAGGCTGCGGTCTGATGGACAGCAGTGAGGACGCCGGGTTTCTGTGCCCTGTCCTCGCTCCCCTAATCCCTCCCTGTCCCCAAGGATCCATGCGGGGAGGACGTCACCTGCAGGACTTTGCCCTGGGGGCTCTCCTCGAAGAGCAGAGGCTGCTGGTATGTCGGGTCACAAGTTTTCTTCACCACCTTGGTCTTCTTCTTGGCCAGGCAGACGCCGTTCTCCAACAGGTAGACTTTCACGTAGGTGGCTGCGTTGGAAAACAGGCGAGAAACACTGACTCGGAGCAGGCTCCTGTGATGGTCCCAGCACAGCGCCCGGCCCCTCCATCCCCAACCCCCTCCCTCTCCAGCCACTTACCAGGGATGGACTTGGAGCCCATCTTCGGGATAAGTCCCCTCGCCTGGATCACCTCCACCTCCAGCTGCCCGTTCCGGTCAGCCATGCCGACGTGGACATCGCCTAGGCGGAGGGACAAGACGCGCTCAGCACCCTCCCCGAGGGCCACCTCCCACCGAGGACGGCCGCAGCCCTGCGCTGGGCTGGTCCCCACCAGCTCTCCCTTTTGGTGCTGCCAAAAAGCCGGTGGGAGATGTCATCTCCGGGGCTGGCAGCCTCGGCATCCCCCACACCACTGCCTGCTCCCCATCCTCAGCACCCAGCGCTCAAGCACACCGAGCATCACCGCATTTATCGTGAATTTGGCGGAAGGACAAAGCCGAGCTGATGTGAAGACGCTTGGATTTGAGCAGCGAGGAGAGAACCGGGTGAGAGCCCCCTGCTCCCCTCCTCCCCGCCCTCCCTGCCGGCTCCATCCCACGGCAGCTTTGCAGGGGGATTTTTGCAGGGAAACGGGGCTGGGATTATCCGGGGCTGTGCCGTGGCCGGGTGATGCCCTCAGCCGGGGGGCAGGCGAGACCCTGGCAAGAGCAGGAGAGGCTGGGCAGGAGGGGTGGGTGGCTGAGCACCCCACCGGGGCCAGCCCCCGTCTCCCCGGGGCACTTCACTGGGGTCCTTCCCCGCTCCCTGCGGAGGGGCATCTGCCGGAAAAAACGTGGCCGGGCACCTCTTGAGCTCCATGTGAAGTTGTTCTCGCACTTAACACTGTCCTGCTCGTACGTCCGTCCGTCCCCTGGCTGGCGGGTCCCCGTCACTCACTGCCTTGTGACCTCAGGGAGGGGGAGTGGGGACAGGGAGGGGGTGACATGGTTTAGTGGGCATGGGGGTGTTGGGTTGATGGTTGGACTCGATGACCTTAGAGGTCTTTTCCAACCTTAATGATTCTATGATTCTATGAGCTGATGTCCCAGCGGGGTTTAATAAGAGTAAGATGAACCTGGATGTTCTCAAAACACGCTTGGCATTTCAACAGCAAGTCAGGGCCAGGGCAAGGGGCCAGTGGGAGAGGAACGAGCGGTGGGGGAGCGGCAGGAGCCGTAGGGATTCGGCGTGCCAGGACCTCGCCCCAAGGGAAGCCGGTGGTGTCCCCTCCCGGGGAAGCTGGGCAAACCCAGAAGGGTCCAACTGCCCCCCTTCCCTCCCACCGGAGGTGTGTGGGGGCCAGCAGGACCAGGTCCCTGTGCTGCGGGGACTGGGGGGGCAGGATGGGGGACCCTGGTTACTGTGGCCCCTCCCCGGGGCAGCTCTCCCCATTCCCCATTCCCGGCAGCTCCGGCCCCTCAGCGGGACACGGGGCAGACACCTCGGTGTGCCCTGGGAGCAGCCGGGGACACGCTGCTGCTGGCTGGAAATTCAGACTCGGTACTTTCTGTAGCCGTTTTGGATTTAAAAGGGAAAAATGGAACAAAACCCGGTTTTGTTGGGTCCCCTCCGCAGCGGGATGCTCGGAGGAGCTGATGCGTAGCAGAGGGGCAGGAGAGACCTCGGGGGAAAAGGCAGAGCTGTCGCTTCCCCCTGCGGGTGTCCAGCCCTGAGCCCGGCACGGGATGGTCCCTCCCCGCGCGGAGCCGGCAGCGGGAGCAGCAGGGGAAGGCCAGAGCCTCTGCAAGCCATGCACCCACCCGGCACATGCCCAGCAGCAAGGGCCATGCTGGGATCGAGCCCGTCCCCCGGAGCCGGTGCCCTGCGGAAGAGCATGCAGCCACTTTCCCCCCCAAGGCAGCCCCTTCCCTCTCGCTGGAGCGTCCTCTTGCACCGCCCAGCCCCGCACCAGGCAAAACGCAGCCCTTGCTCTGCGGGGCTGGAGGTGGCACCCCCCTCCCGGGCAGGGAGCCCCCTCGGCCGGCGCTCACCCATCGGCGGGGTGGCCAGCGTCTGCCGCCCCACCAGCTGGCCCGGCCCCAGCCCGTCGAGGAAGTCGCTGAACTGGCTCTCGGCGCCCAGCCGGGTGGTGGGGAAGATGAACCTGCGCCGGGGAGAGCAAAGGGCTTTTGTGGAGCATCGAGCTGCCGGGTCTCAGGTGAGATCCCCCGGGAGCACAGGGAGGGTGCCCAGCCCCAGCTCCCGTCCCCCGGGAGCCACCCCGCAGTCTCTTACATGCCGTCGGAGCTGTTGCTGTTGGTGCTGCCGTCGGTGGACTCCCGGCTGCCTTGCCGGGTGACCCTGGTCCTCATCTCCACCGCGATGCCCGTCTCCGTGCTCCTCCGGATGTTGCTGCGCAGCTTTTTGGGGCCACCCTCTGGAAGCAGAGACGGGATGAGCCCGGGAAGCGCTCGCTGCCCCCAGACCCTCCCGCGGGACGGACGTCAAACCAGACGGAAGAACCGGGGTGCCAACAACCGGAGCCTCCCCGTGTGCTGCTGCCCACCTTCGGTACGTTATTCCCTGTGATTTATGCAGCCTTGCCCTGGGGATGAAACCCTGCAGGACGCCGCAGGCATGTCCCGGTGCCACCCACACCGTGCTGGAGAGCCACGGGCTGCCCGTGCTCCCCGCGTCCCAGCCCCAACTCCCCACAGCCCTCGCTCAGCACCGGTGCCCTCGTGCCTTTGCACGGCTGAGAGCCCACCTGCGCCTCGGTCACCTCCCCCGTATGCTGAGACCTGCCAGACTCAGCTCACGTGTGCTGACACCATCCCAGCCCACCGCCTGACCTGTGCTGCTGCAGAGCCCCCTCCCAGCCTCCAAAATCCCCAGGGCCCCTCGACGTGCCAATGCTCCCGTGCCGCAGGGGACGGGCACCCCCACGGCCACAAGCGGGCACGGCCCCGACGCCGACTGATCAGCGAAGTCTCCCCCTCTCCAGACGGTTACACCGGCCCCACGCGTCCCAGGCGGTGGCAGAAGGAGGAGCGTGGCCCCGAGCATCCACCCCTGGCACCGCCGGCAGCCCCGGCACCGCCGGCAGCCCCGCTCCTGGCCACGGGGGTGTCGGCACCGCGGCTGCTCCTGGGGAGTCAGGTTTGTCTTGCCCATTCGGGGCTGCCCCCGTGGAAGCGTTTGCCCGACCCTGGCAGCCCCCCCGGGGTGGGCGCTGCTCACCGGGAGGGTCCCGGTCCTGCCGCCCCAGGGGTGGTTTTGCCCGGCTCCGGCACTTTTTGCTTGGCTTTTAGGGAAAATTATACCCCTTCAGCAAGAGCTCGGATGTGCAGGGCTGGAGGGCTCCTCTCTTTATAGAACACCTCCTGAATCACGAAATGCCAACAAGAACCGGAATAAAAAAGCAATAACTAGAGAAAAAGGCTGCACTAAAATGAGCTTTTTGCTTCCCCCGCCCTTTAAAAAGAAGCTATTTTAAGCATTTAAATATTTCTCAGAGCCAGACCATCTGACAAGTCCTTTCTCCCAGCTCCCTCCCTCCCTGCCCACAGCCCTGCAGCCGGGACTGGCCGTGGGGGGGGACGCGGAGCCCAGACCCCCCGCGCTGGCAGAGCTCCGGCACCGTCCCCGCCTCAGGTTTGCGAATGGTTTTGGCACCCGGAGAAGTGCCGGGGGGGGGATTTACAACTGGTTTAGGTGTTTTCATCAGCCACGGGCAGTGAGAGCATTGCTGTGGGCAGCCGGGAGCGTGCTCCTCTCCTAAAAGCACAGGGCCAAGCTGGGGGGGGCTGGCAGCGCCGGGGGGGCCGCTCACCGGTCTGGTTGAGCTGCAACGTGCTCTTGCTCCACTGGGACAGCCCCACGATGGCCACCATCTTGGCGCCCAGGCTGGAGCGCCTTTTCTTGCTGGCGGTGATGGTGACGGAGTCGGCGCTGCCCCGCGCGCTCTTCTCGATGTTGTACATCTCGCCGCTGATGCTGGAGCTGCGGATGACATTCCTGGCCGCCGAGGAGCTGGCATCCCCGTTGAACATGGTCAGCTGCTGGCGCGCTCGCCGGCCCCGGCTCCGCTGGGTGGGATCAGCTGCGGGGGGAAGCCAGGGGACGCGTCAAGACCAGCAGCGCTGGGCGGTGGGTCACCGCGCTCCCACCCAGAGCAGCCCCACGGGGACGGACGGTCCCCCGAGACAGTTACAAAGCCATGAAATTCAGCTGGCACAACCCATCGGGACCATTTTTCCCCACCCGTGGGGGCAGGGGCTGGCGCGGGGTGTGGCGAGGGAAGGGGTGCAGGACCCCCTGTGCAGCAGGTCACGGGCCGGACCCTCCAGCCCTGCCCCAGCGCCCTGGGGGACCCGGGCAGCCCCTATGGCAGGAGAGACCCACCAGTGGGCAGAGGTGCGTCACCAACCCACCCGGCTTGGGAGCAGGAGGGGACCCTGGGGCTTGGGGACAGCCCCGTCCACCCCCGCCGAAGGTGTCCAAAATTGCAACCAGCAAAGTTCCTCCCGCGCCTCTCCTTCCGAACCGCGGCTGCAGCATCCCTACGTGCTGCTCCAGGCGTGCCTCCGCTCCACCCCGAGATGGCTGCCTGCCTCGGGGGCTGGATCCGACCCCGGCCCAGCAAACCACACCGGGCTGCTGCTGGGGTCCACTGGGAAGCCCTGGCAGCAGACGGTGCCTGGAGGGGCACCCATCGCAGATGTGCCGAGGGTGCCGGGGTGCCGCGCTGCCGGGGACCGGGGTTTTCGCCGGCAGCAGAGGCTGCGATGCGGCTGCCAGACCTCCCGCGCAGCGCAGCGGTTGCTGCCTTCCCTTCCCCATGAATATTTAAACTCCTGCGGGATGGGAGCATCCATCTTCCAAGGAAAGGTGAATTATTAACTCCAGGCCAAGTGAAGCCACTTTATGATAATGGATGGAGGCAGCGCCTGGAAAAATATTTCTCTTTCGAGAGAGAGAGAGATGGCCACAAACGTAAAGAATAAGTTACAGCCGGGAACGGGGGAGTGGGGCAGGGCCGGGGGCTTCTGCTGCCTGTCGCCATCAGGGGAAGGAGTTTCGCAGGGGCACAGTCGGGCTGAGACATGATGGGAGCCACGGGCTCAGCTCCAGCACCGCTGAACTCGCAGATTTATCAATTACAGAAGGGATGCAAACAGGGGCAAGTGGGCTATTAGTCATTAATATCATTAATGAGCTCCCAGAGAGCAGCAGCCGTCCCACATTTCCCTTCTGGCTGGTGTTGTCCTCCCCTGCTCTGCCCAGGCGCCCTCGGGCGAGCACGTGGCAGTCGCCCACCCTCCACTCCCGACGCCCCGCAGCGCTGGTCGCTGAGCGGGACCCCGGCACGGCCGCTTGCATTCGGCAAGGTTTGGGGTGCTCCACGACCATAGCACATGCTTCCCCCTGCGTACGCAGGATTTGTGCGCCTTTGCTGACGAACAGACACTTGCACAAAGGCTCGAGCCCCTCGGATGAAGCTGTCGGCACCGGGCGAGCACCAGCTCCGCAGCCCGGAGCTGCCCCGGCGTGGCCGTGTGCCGACGGGAAGCCGAGACGGGCGAGAGCAGCCAGCAGCGCTCGCCCCAAGCTCAGCATCTGCTCGAGGAGGGGTCGGGGCTGAGCTGCGACCTCTGGGACCTTTGGGACCTCTGGGACCTCTGGGAGCATTTTCCGATGCCACCCACCACTCTCCAGGCCCCCTCTGGGCTCGCAAGGGCTGGGGTATCCCTTAGGAAGCGCCTGCCACAGGGAATGCATCCCAACCGCAGCCCCAGCGCACCCTCGGTCGCATGCCGCTTCCCTTCCCCGTGCCTCAGTTTCCCCACCTGCAAACCTGACGTTAGACTGTGCCTAAACAAACGCACGTCCCGTCGCACGCAGGTTCAGCTGGGTGCAGCTCAGGCCTCTCCACGCGGCGTTATGGGCAAGAAGAGCTGTGGCACAACCAAGCCCTGTTATTTCTACAGCCAGGAAAACACAAAAGGCTCCTGCTGCTGTTTTTCCCGCTCGGTGCTTCAGCTGCCAGGAGAGCACCGGGCTCTGGTGGAAGCAAATTAGATCAGGAGAGCACAGCGCTAATGGGATCATTTCCAATGCAACACACACAAGGATAATCCACCGCAAAGGAAGGAGAGCGCACGCTCCTCAGCCCAAAGGAAGGATTTTCTTTACCCTGCCCGTAATTTTACCCCTTATCTCTTTTCACAATCTGCTTCTGGCCTCTGCGGGAGCAGGTGCCGGATGGGGAGATCGGGGAGGTGCCCGGCGCTCGCTGCTGAGACGAGCTCGGCCGGAGACCGTGCCCAAGCACCAGGAGCACCGGAGCCCGTGGCTCCCACCGCCGAGCCGGCCTCGGCACCGCGACAGCATCCCCGGCCGGCACAGGCAGCCCTGGTGCTGCCTCCCCCCCCGGCTCCCTTTCCCCAGCAGCGGGTGGGGGGTGCAGGGAACGGCACCAGGTTTCCCTTCACCCCCCCACCTCTGGATTTAATTTATTCTCTATATTGCAAAACACCGGGATGCTCAGAACAAACCACCGCGCCGCTCCAGCGGTGGCTGGATCGCATGCAAGCCCCCTCCTTCCCTGCCACGGAGGCACGTCCCCGAGCTGCCGGGGTGGGGGGCAGCGCCCGCAGCCCCCGCCAGCGCTTACCGCCGCCACGCACCCTCCTTGCGGGAAACGCCAACAACCACCGCGAGCACCAAGAAGTTCTCCAGCGAGCCAGCCCCGGTTCCCCCGCGGGCTGGGATGGCTGCGGGATGCACGGAGCCACCGGGCACCGGCTGAGCAGCCGGGAGAGGTGTCATGGCTGTAGCATCCCTCCGGCTGCTCCGCTGCTTGGCGGACGCGCGGCCAGCACCCAGCACCGATGCACAACGCACAGACAAGCACGACCGGCAGGAAAACGGGTTCCCTGTTGCATTTGGATCGCTGCTGCAACGCAGGAGCCCCCGGCAAGGCTACCGGGGCCGAGCCCTGCGCTCCCCGCACTCGCACCCCGAAGGAAAAAAGGGAGACGGAGGCATCTTACCGCCCTGCGCAGGTGGAGGAGGACTGGGCAGCGCCCGCCCCGCTCTCCCCGCCGAGGAGGCTCAGCCCCCCAGCCCCATCCCCGGCTGGAGACAGAGGGTGACGGGTCTGGTTAATCTTTAAAGGGTTCTGGAGAGCGGGGCTGTGCCGGCGCTGCTTCAGCATCTCCTTCAGCATCTCCATGGTTACATCGCTGACCCAGTTCTCCTCCCAGCCCCAAGCAGGGGCAGAGCGGTCCAGCGGGGTGGGATGCGCCTCGGCGGGGCTGGAGCATCCCTGTGCCCGGCTTCGGGTGCCCGATGACCCCGCTGGGTCCCCCCAGCTGGGCACCACGGACCTGCCAGGGGATGCCAGAGCTGGGAAAAGTGGGGAGCGAGGCGGCACAGAGGGTGGGGGGTCACGGGTGACCCCAGGGAGCCGACAGAACTGTACGGTCCTGCTGCCGGTGCATCCCAGTGACAGGACAGTGTCGGGGGCTGCACGTGGCGATGAACAACCCGAGGCTGCGAGGGAGCCCTGGCCCCAAATATCCCACTGAGATAGACATGGGAGGAAAAATATTGATGAGAAAAATTGGGTGCTTTGACAAAGGCTGTGGAGAAGGAGGGAGGAGCCCGGTGGGTGCCCCCACGCAGGTGGGGAACGGCTCCTGACGGCAGGTGGGGAGAGGAGGAGGAGGAGGAGGAGATAAATGAGCACCGGAGGTGGGGCTGGCTGGGATGCTGCCTCACCAGGGAAGGGGGCAGAAGGATTTTGGGGGTATTCCCAGGGAGAGACGGGGTTGGAAAGCCCCGGCAGTGAGGCAGCAGGTCCTCTCGCCCCTGGACAGCCCCCTTCTGCTGGGGCTGCTTCCAGCCTGGAGGGAGAGCACTGAAATGCTGCTGGCATCTGGAGCAGGTAGGCCCTAAAATCAGCACTTCTGGGGAAAGAAAAGCTTGTTTGAGCTGCTGCTCTGAAGCTCTGCCAGCCCTGAGCAGGGCACAACACGCTGGGGCAAGCCGCGGTGGCACAGCTTGCAAACACGTGCTCCTCCTGGTATTGGGAAGTAAGGCAAGGGCTTATGTCCCCTAAAAGTACTTAACTCTAATTAATTGCTTCAGGTTTGATAGGCAGTTGGTCACAGAAATTTAATTGCCTGGCAAGAGGTATAATTCAGTGCACATGAACTGAGAACTTGCAAGTAACTCCGGCTACTGGAGTTAGGCATCTCATTGCTCAGGCGGGTTATAAAAGCGATGTTCTGGCTAAAACACGCTGCAGGCACAGCAGGAATCCTCCTGCACAACCTCCATGGGAAACAGAAACTTGGAAATTAAAGGATGGGTCCAAACGTGCTGCATTTATGGGAAAAGTGGAGCTTAGAGGGGAGAAGTTCGGATGGGGCTGAGCTGGAGCTGTGGCCCCTTCCCAAGGGCGCTCCAGCCCACACCAGCCCGTGCACCTGGAAAAAGGCCTGACCGTTGTGCGAGCGAGGTTTAGCCTGCACCCGGGAGGAGGAGGAAGAGGAAGGCCACAGGGCAAACCCTGTGGCATGCTCCTGCCAGGTTGCTCCTGTCCAGGTGGGAGCAAGAGGACAAAACACCAGAGCTGCTCCCCACTCCATCAGCGTCGGAGCTGCTCTCCGGGAGGGACGGCAGAGCAGCACCAGGAGCCCCGCACGGGGCTTTGCCGAGAAGGCGACCGCGCAGCCCGGGCTGCCTGTGGCAGCCGGAGGCTTTTCACCGGGATGGGAAATGCTGGTGGTCACGGTGTGGATGGAGAGCTCGGTCCCCTGCACAGACCTGCCGATGGGATGGTGGTGACAGTGGCCAATGCTGCGGCCTGGGGACATCCCGATGAGCTGAGAGATGGCCCCACGGAGACCAGCTCCTCCAGCGACCCAAGTGACGCATCCCAGGACAAGCGGAGGGATGGTATCCCTCAAGCCTGAGGCTGAGGGGAGACCTCATCGCGCTCTACAACTATCTGAAGGGAGGTTGTAGTGAGGTGGGGGTTGGTCTCTTCTCCCAAGTAACCAGCGATAGGACGAGAGGAAATGGCCTCAAGTTGCGCCAAGGGAGGTTTAGGCTGGACGTTAGGAAAAAATTCTTTACTGAAAGAGTGGTCAGGCCTTGGAACAGGCTGCCCAGGGAAGTGGTGGAATCACCATCCCTGGAGGTATTTAAAAGACGTGTAGATGAGGTGCTCAAGGACATGGTTTAGTGGGCATGGGGGGTGTTGGGTTGACGGTTGGACTCGATGACCTTAGAGGTCTTTTCCAACCTTAATGATTCTATGATTCTAAGCCTGGGAGCGGGTCTGAACAGCCTGTCTGCCGCGGGCGCTCTGCTCCGCGCTGCCGTGCTGCTCCTGTGCACCGGGATGGACCGGGAGCGACGGATAACCGGAGCCGCAGCCTGGTGCGGGGGTCTCCAGCACAGCCGGAGTGACAGTGTGACAGTGTGACACGCAAGAAGCGACTGTCCCGTGCTGGAGCGTGTGTCTTCCCCGCTCCCGGCTGTGTCCACACGCACCTCGGCCACGGCGATTTCCTTGCCGTCCCCACTCACAGAGCGCGTGTCCCTCTCCAGCCAGCCGGGGTGCCGCAGCTCCGGCAGCAGTGATGCTCCTGGCAGATCCATCTGGGAGCACCGGGACAGGGAACCGCGTATCTCCGCCAGGGACAGGCAGGAACACGGCACCTTCCCGCACCCACCTCGCAGCCATCTTTCACCGGGTGGGACAGACGGGTGTGGGAGCCGGGGGCACCCGTGTCTGCCCCTGCCTGGTGGCCTGATCTTGGGCTAAGCCCCCTCCGAGATGCCAGGAGCCCAGGGCCAGTGCCCTGACCACGACGTCCCTTTCCCCCATGTCCCTGCATGACGTCTGCCGCTCGGTTAAATCAGATCTGTGCTGAATCCCGCCGTTTCCTAGGCAACATAAAAGAATCAGAGGAGCAAAAGCCACCCGGCGGGGCTGCGGCTGGGGGACAGCCAGCTCCCGCCGAGCCCAGCCTGCGGGGCTAGCTGCCCAGTGACGATGGCTCATGGCACTGCGGCAGCACCGGGGCATCCCTGATGGTTCGGGCTCATCCCGCAGACCTGCTGCCTGGAGCAGGCTCCCGCCGGGCAGAGCTCAGTGCCTCGGCGTTGGCTGCCCCCCTGGTGCTGGTTTTGGCCACGATGGGCAGCCTGGGAGGGAGCAGGACCTCGCTGGGGACGGGCACGAGCGGCCACCTTGGGTAGCGTGATGCTGCAGCCATGCGGCCCCGAAAACTGGGCCACTTCTACGGAGAGGCGGCGGGGACGTAAGAAACCAACCCAGGGCCTTCGGTGGCCTCGGGGATGGGATCATCTGTGCTCAGACCCCAACCCCTCGCCTGGTGCTCGGGCACTGAGGGCTTGCACCGCCACGACGGGGCTGGTACCAGTCTCCACCGGCACGGAGGGGCTGTGGAAAGGAGCTTTTCCCGTTACCCAGCAGCCGCTGCCTTCCCGGCTGCACGGCTCCGAGCTCTGCAATGCAGCTCACACCGCTTGTCTGCTGTGTGTGAATCCCATCAATATTTCATGGAGCTGCTTCCTCCAGGGGAAGGACTGCTATCAGCTCTGGCTTTCTGCTGCTCCTACCAGCGCTCCTCTTCTTGCAGAGAACATCTGATTTCCCTCCACCGGCAGCCAGCACCCAACAGCCCCCCCTTTCCCTCCCCTTTCTGCATTAGCAAATATTGCTTTGCCTTCCAGGGGCTCTGTATCCCACCTGGGCCAAGAGCTCTGAGGTCCCTTGGGTTCAAATCAAAGTATCGATCATATTCTGCCCATGGTCACTTAAGCCTGCCCACAGCAGAGCTGCCCAAAGCTACAGCCCAGGACCAAGCCACCAGCCCCGCAGCTCCAGGATGGGTGACCAAGCCCACTCACACCCCCCGTGGCCCCCCCAGCTCCGTGTCCAGCAGCAGGATGGTGAATGTGGCCCCGTGACAGCTTGGTGCCAGCAGCCCAGACCCCGTCTGGCCAGGTCTAATCCGCCCTGCCTGGCCGCATCCAGCCCGCAGGTCCCAGCTGACTCCAGAGCCCAGCAGGAGCCAGAGGGTAAGAAAGGCTGTTTGCAGAAAAAGTTGCTTTTTAAATGCTAAGACTGCACTATTATAGCAAAGCTTCTTAAGGGATCAGCAGAAAACTTGCTTGCTGTAGGAAGACTTCTGTGAGCCGGAGTGATGCCAAAAGACAGCAGGAGCCTGGCACTGCCTGTAGCAAACACCCATCGCTCTGCCACGGTCTGTGCCCGACCTGGCGAGAGAAGCAGCCGGCACCAGCACCCGCATCCCCGGCAGAGCGGAAGGACGGGCCCATGGGGTGCTGGAGCGGCTGCTCCCGGTAAGGTGCTGCTCACCAGAGCACGCGTGCCTCGGCTGGGGAAAGGGGCGATGCATGAGCCTGCCCGAAGCAAAGGGCAAATGCTCTCGCATCGCTCCACCAACCCAACAACTAAAATAGGTGCAATTCAGTATTTGCAGGCTGGGAGACCTCCAGCTCCCGGAGTCCCTTTGTCTGTGGGAAGGATGAGGAGCCCAGCGAGGCTCCCACCGTGATCCCTCCGTGGTCCAGCGCAGCATCCCGGGGCAGGCGGGGAGCCCCTGGACCCGGCAGGCAGCGAGCACGGTGTGCCGGCAGGGCTGTCAATCCTGCACTAAATCACTTTAAAATAATTACTACATGAGCCTGTCTCCCTGCTATTTGAGATGCTGTGACAAAACATTTTAAGTGCATTGAAATGGATGCAAGGAGATGGTGCTGTACGGCTCGGGTTTTAATAAGCAGGAAAATTGGGCATTTTCATAACCTTAAACTTCATCTTGCATCAATGTGATGGTTCCCGTAGGACTGTGCCGCAGCGAGAGCAGGCGTGAGCCCGTGGAGGGCCCGATCCCAGCTCGAGGGGCAGCGGAACCTGTGGGAGGACAGACCTCAGGGTGTGCGGGGGAAGCCGGTGGGGATTTGCCTCTCGGTTTGGGGTACAAGGGACAGATCAAGATGCTGTGATCTCATCCTCTGTCCGTGTCCCACAAAGGCTGTTGCAGCCGGTGCTGCGAGGACGGGGCTGAAATGGGGACGAAACGAGAGCCTGGGAGCACCATGCCTGCCGAGAGGAGCGCCGGGATGGGGGAGGCGGCAGGAGTTTGCCCTCGCAAAGGGATGTCGGAGAAGGTACATCACTCTTCGGGAGAGATGCGCAGGCACAGCAGAAGGGCTGGCTTTCAAGAGGTGTTGATGGGCACACGTCTAAACTGGGGCTGGAGGTGAGAGGTGCGGGAGCACCCACTCCCCTGCTCGGGGAAAGGGCCGTGCAACGCAGCCGGTGGGAGGGCAGCCCCTCGTCCTGGGGCAGAGGAACAACCCCGGGCTGCTGTGCCTGGCAGCAAAGCCGCTGGGTTTGTGCTGCAAGCGAAGCCCATCCCTGCGCTGCCAGCCCGAGGGGATCCGCAGGCTCCTGCTCTCAGCACACTAATGAAATAAGCAGCGCAGCCCCACGGGATCTTTCCTGTGCACCAAGTGATGCAATTCAGCCCAGGTCTAATTGTTTTACTCAACCTCGAAAGACCCCTCGCGATGCTTCCCGGACCCCTGGGAGCAGGCACTGGCCATGGAGAGCCCGGCACAGCCACCACCTCCTGCGGGGACAACTCTGCAGCTCAGTCTGAGCACCCACGCGGTGGCCCTGGCTCTGGGGACCATTTTGAAGCGCAGAGCAGCCATCGCTCCGCAGCAGCTCAGCGGACGTGGTGGCTGGCCAGGCCCGTGCCCATTCGGGTGCTTCCCTGCTGCGGGGGATAAGCGATGCCCACTCTGCCCTTGGGCTTCTCCCCACTTACTGCAACCCCAGTTATAGTACGCAGGGAGCAGCGCAGGGGCCTCTGCCCATCCCGGGGCATCATTTCGTTCCTCCTCACCAGTTCTTTAACAGATTTCCCTATAGGACCAGCCACAGCACCTGCCCAAAACGCCACGGAGGGCAGAGCAGGCTCTCTGGACCGAGCAGAGTCAAATCGATGTAGGAAGCACAGGCTGGCGACACCGGGAAGCCCGGGGAGAGGTGAGCACCGGCGTTACGTGGGCTGCTCGCTGCGAGGATGAGGCCCGGAGGCAAGCCCTCCCCAGGCAGGACCCCCCGCTTTCGCTGGTCCCTACCCCCATTTCCCCAGCGTGGGGACCAGCGTGCACGGGACGGGGTTGACGTCAACAGGCTTTCAGCGGGGATGATGGATGGCACGGGAAAGCGCTCCCGTTCCCGAGCCGCTGGCTGGGAAATGCTGCCTGCTGCCCCGAGCCGGGGAGCGATCTGGTAAACCGGCCCCAGCAAACCAGCCCCGGCAGTGCCCGGCTGGGGACCCCTCGGGGATGGGGGAGCAGGGCTGCAGCCCCCACGCTTTCGGTGCAGTGATGTTTTCGGGGTGTTCACATCTCCGCTCGGAGCCTGGGGTATGTTTTAGGGGTGCCAGGTGCACCTCGTTGGCAGCCGTGGGGTGCGGGGGGAGCCCCGGGGCTGTCCCACCGGGGGTCGGGACCCCTCCTTCCCACCCTCTCCTTCCCGGGGCTGCCGGAACGCCCGTCCCGCTCCTCCTGGGCACCGCACCCGCGACGGGCATCCCCAAAATCACTGCCCCCACCNGCCCCGGCGGGCTGCTGGGAGCGGCGGGCGGGGGAGCCCCGGGCCCGGCCCCGACGGCCCGGGCTGGCACGGAGAGGGACCAGCATCCCCCCGAGGGTCCGACCCGCGGCTGCCGGTTGCCCCCCGAAAGCTGCCGGCTGCGCCCCGCTCCCAGCAGCTGCAACGCCGAGAGCTGCCAGCTGCACCCCAAAAGCCACCGGTTGGACTCTACACCCATCTGTCGGATCCTAGGGGCTGCTGGCTGCACCCCACACCTGCCCAAGGGTCACCAGCCGGAGCCCACACCCACCAACCGGACCCCACACCCCATCAACCGCACCCCAAGAGCCTCAAGCAGGACCCTACACCTGCCAGCCAGACCCAAGAGTCACCAGCCAGACCCTACACCTATCAGTTGGACTCCAAGAGCTCCCAGCCTGACCCTTCTTCCATCAGCTGGACCACCAGCACTACTGGCCAGACCCCACTACTATCACCCGGACCCCAGGAGTTGCCACCCGGACCCCAGGAGTCGCCAGCCAGACCCCCACACCCATCAACCAGACCCCCAGGGCTGCCCACGAGACCGCGGGAGCCTCCAGCCAGACCTGAAGCGCTGCCAGCCGGTCCCTGCTCAGCCTGGGTGGCCGCGGTGCCTGCTCCTTCGGGAACACATAAACTTCCCAGCTCCGATTCCTTTCGGCTGACAGCGGAGTGTGAGCGTGGCCCTTGTGGGGGGACGGGGACCGAGGGGACACTTCTTGTGCCCTGGTTCCTTCCAAAGGAGAAAGTTCGAGCAGAGAGGCAGCCCTGATTCCCGCGCTGCCCTTGGACTCACCTTGGCTCCCTGAATCCAAACACTAATTTCTCTCTAAGCAGCGTCTCTTTTTACTCATGGTAAATTCCTCCAGTGCTTTCCCTGCGTTGCCTCTGCAGGCTGCGCATCGTGGCTGACATGGAGCCACGTGCCAGGAGGAAACCCTCCTTCGCTGACTTTAACTCTGTCCCTCCCTAAAATAACGCTGGGCTTGGATTTCCCGGGGGGCAGGCTCCCCACCCTCACCGTGCCGGGGGTCCTGGGGCTGCCACCGGCATCCCGGGCTGTGGGGAACCACCCGGCCCTTGTGGGCAAAGCCTCCGCTGGGCNCCGAGGCAGGTGCGGCCCCGCTCCCCGCCGGTGGCCGCGGGGACCGAAGCGGTCGCCGTCCCGGGCTCCGGGGAGCGCCCCACCCNGCCAGACCCCCACACCCATCAACCAGACCCCCAGGGCTGCCCACGAGACCGCGGGAGCCTCCAGCCAGACCTGAAGCGCTGCCAGCCGGTCCCTGCTCAGCCTGGGTGGCCGCGGTGCCTGCTCCTTCGGGAACACATAAACTTCCCAGCTCCGATTCCTTTCGGCTGACAGCGGAGTGTGAGCGTGGCCCTTGTGGGGGGACGGGGACCGAGGGGACACTTCTTGTGCCCTGGTTCCTTCCAAAGGAGAAAGTTCGAGCAGAGAGGCAGCCCTGATTCCCGCGCTGCCCTTGGACTCACCTTGGCTCCCTGAATCCAAACACTAATTTCTCTCTAAGCAGCGTCTCTTTTTACTCATGGTAAATTCCTCCAGTGCTTTCCCTGCGTTGCCTCTGCAGGCTGCGCATCGTGGCTGACATGGAGCCACGTGCCAGGAGGAAACCCTCCTTCGCTGACTTTAACTCTGTCCCTCCCTAAAATAACGCTGGGCTTGGATTTCCCGGGGGGCAGGCTCCCCACCCTCACCGTGCCGGGGGTCCTGGGGCTGCCACCGGCATCCCGGGCTGTGGGGAACCACCCGGCCCTTGTGGGCAAAGCCTCCGCTGGGCTCCCCGTATCAGGGTCAGGGCCTGGGGGGTGATTCAGGACCACGTCCCCAGGGCGGGTTGGCGAGTTGGCATCCATGGGTGCAGGGAGGATGGGGGGAAAATTCCCTCTGCGGCAGCTGCTGGAGGGGAAGGGGATGCCGGGGAGAGCCGGGATGCGGTGGGTCCCGGCATTGCGCACGGGAAAGCTGGTTAAGGAGTGGGAATAGCTGAAAGAACTAAATATGGAAACTTGGATAAAACATCGCTGAAGTAGGGAGATGGTTTCCTAACAGAATTCAAAGCATATAAACAAACTTGAGGAGGGAGAGAGGTTGTCTGGAGGGGGCCTTTATGAGTAATATTTAGAAAAACTAGCTGAAAATATCTCGGTAGGGAAGGCTCTTTCATCAAAGCAAAACTTCCAGCTTTGTGAGGAAAGTGTCAGTCCCAGGAACATATTGTTTCAGGGGAAGAGATAGTGAAAACACGTGCCTCGATGGCGAAAAAGCCTCTCCTTCTAACGTTTTTTTTCAACTGCCACATTTCGATGATGAAACATGAAGTTTCATGGCAATAATAATATAATAATGACAAAGTTTTCAGTTCGATTGGTAGGAAACTTTCTGACCAACTCTGCTTTTCTGCTTCCCTTGGCAGGTTGCTCCGGGATCCCTCGCTGACCTCCCGCCAGGAGAGACTCGGTGGCTCGTCCCCGCGCACTCAGGGCCAGTGTCAGTGCGGCACCGACAGCCCCCACAGCCGATCCCCTGGGAAGCGCTTCCCCGCAGCGGGAAGGACAAAAGCCCTGGACGTGGTCTTGCGCTGGGATCCCATCGGGGCTCTCCCATCTCTAATGTCTCTTAATTCGTTAAGGAGCTCAGCTCTCCGGTTTGTCGGCTCTTCACCACCTTCTCCTTTATGTTTTGGTTTTGTGCCGGCGAAAAGGGAGTGGTTTAATGCGATTACTCCAGTAAAGCCGATGTAAGAGGATTCGTGGGGCTTGGCTTTACGGTACTGCAGGGGCTATCGGCAGCGCGTGGCGCAGGGGGACAAGTGGGCTGGCTGTGGGTTAACAGAAGAGGCTTTGCAAGCCGCATCGTCGTAGGCACCCCAAACTGTGGTGGTCCCTGCATGGGTGACCCCTGGGATTCTGCAGACCCCGTGGTGCCATGTGCTGCCTTTACCCTGCCTCTGCAGGGCAGAGATCTGCCCGTGGCGCGGCTGCTGCTCGTCCCGGCGAGAGGTAGACGTAATGGGCAACAGAAAACATAAAGAAGGGGGCAGAAATGCCGGGTGCCCTGGGGGCTCTGGGGCTGGGCGTTGCGGGACGGAGAGGGCTGCACCTCGTGCAGGGTTATGGGGAGAGGATGGTTTACACTGGGACTGGGTAAACCCAGCGTGTTTTGCAGAGTGTTTTCCAGAATGACGCTGCCCCTGGGCAGTCGCTAGTTCAGAAAGCCAGGCTGTGGGGTGGGCCCCGGGTGGGCAGAGGGCTTGGCCCCACTGGAGCCCTTGCCCACGGGGATGAGCACGTTGCTGCTGGTGCTCAGGGAGGTGGTTGGTGCTGCGTCAGCTCTGCAGCATCCTCTCTCGCTCCTGTGCCGTGTCCCACTTCTTGCAGGAGAAGGAGCTACGCAGAGATGCTGTAAAATCTCCTTTCGCCGTTCTGCAGGGAGCAATCGGGTCATGTGGGCTCACCAGTATCCTACTGGGAAAGCCAGCGTGGTTGATCTGTACGGGGCACCAGCCAGGCAAAAGGCACTAGCACATCTTCTGCTTCTCGGGATGCTGCTGGAAAACCCACTGTCCTGCAGCAGGTCCAAGCAAGTTGAACTGAATCCCGAATCCCAGCTCTGAGCTGGGAGCTGCATCCTCTCCCCACTGCTGGTGAGGTGAAAGTGCTCACCTGGAAATGGGGTCTCCCAGTTAGAACCGGGCTGAGCGTCTCGGCTCAGAGTGGCTCTTCTGCAGCTCTTGAGTTAAGGTTTCTAGATTTCTTAAGTCTGGGGGGTTTTAATGACTTCTGTTGTCTCTGCCCTGGGGATGGAGGGCTGGGAGAGTGTGATGGTTGTTTGGGGGCTCCTGTCTGGGCCGGAGAAGGTAAAAGCGCCTTGCTGTTCTGGGAGCCGAGTTCAAACCTCCAACTACCCGAGGACAAAAGCTGCTGGAGACCCGCAGCACCGCAGCCCCTTCAGCGGGGCTGACGCTAGATTGTCCTTCAGGTCTTCTGGTCTCCCGAGGAATCCTTCAGCAACACCCAAACCATCATCTCGCCTGTGTCAAATTATCTTTCGGGGTTTTCCTTTCAATGCAGAAGACAAGGTTTCTACAGGGCTTCCAGAAATGTGTGTACGTGTACAGGCATATTGATATATACGCTTAAATTAAATATACTTCAATATCATGTCCCCAACTGGGAGGTGTACCAGGCGGGACGTGGCACTGGCAAGCTGGGTTAGGAGCCAGGTTTGCAGCCTGGCATCAGGCGCGAAGTGAGATGTGACACTACGGGGGAGCCTCCAGGACTAACGGGCGCCAAAATCTGCCCCTAAATAGCCTCTTTTTTTCCCCCAAATCTACAAAGCAGAATGTTCATGTCCGTATATAATTTGTACCCAGGTTTTTCTTTTCTACACTTTTCTTTGCTTGGGGATAATTGCCCCAAAGCAACAGCTTATCCGGGATGAGTCCAGAGCCCTGCCGTAACGGGCGTCCCAGGGCGGGAGGGGGCTGAGCCGAGGAGACGGCCCAGGCGTGTCACCTCTGCTCCTCGAGCCGATTTTCCTCAGCATCCAACAACTTCAGCCCTTCCCAAACCTGGCCCCGGGGTGCCGTCAGCGCGGCACAGCTCCTCGGGGTCCCTTTGCCAGCGCGGGAGGGAATCGGCTGAGCAGGTAGCAGATGTTGGTTAAGCACAAAATCAACAAACCACGAACAAATTTATGCAAGCACTGATAAAGCAGAGTGGAAAAGCGCTTTTATTTTTTTCTTTCTTGTTTTTCTTGGCTCCTCCACGTCTCGGGCAGGCTGACACAGAGACCTCTGTGTTTGCAGATGGCTGCGATCCGTCTTGGGGAAGCCGAGCGGCTCCAGACAATGCATCCATTGCTGCCGAGGGAGCAGGTGGGGAGGAAACGGAGCATCGCGGGCGCAGCCCAACGGCACACAAAAGGATTCAGCAGGAGGAGGAGCGGGGCATTGTGCAGAAACCCCTCGAGCGGGGCCTGGTCCCTGGCAGGAAAAACAGCTGGTTGGTTTGACAGCTGTGCCTGGCAGCAAAGTCAGCAGCAGTGCCGGCTAATTGATTTATAAATTAAGTCATTTTGAAGAGGGGGCCGTAGAGCATTGCATATCATCACCCTTGGACGTTACGACAAAAGGAGGCTAGCTTAGAAATTGTGAGAATAAAAAACAACTAGCATGACTTTTATTTCTCTTGGCTGCCTTGCAAGTGCCCTGAGATCATGAAGTTACAAGACTTTCAATAAAACTGCAGGAATTTGCTGCAAGATATCTCCCACTTCAGTGCCAACACGTAGCCTTCAGGGCAGCCAAGCTCTGAAACCGCAGCGTACGCAGAAATTTGTCCCATTTCCTACATTTGGGCAAATGTCACGCAACACAAACCACAGATCTGAACTCTCTGTGTTTGCAGGATGCAGGAGGAATCTTCTCCTCTCTTGCGCAGGGTGCAGAGCCCACGCAGCGAACCGCCGTACCAGAAACTTCACCAGCAGGCGTCACCAATTTTGGAGACTCCATGGAAAGGGTGAGGGGAAGCGCAGCAGCCACCCAGGACCTGACTTTCCCACCTCAAATGACATTTAAAGCACCAGACAGGCAAATCCTCTTTCTAGCTGTAAATTGGATGCAAACGATTTGGGTACCAGAAGGACAGTAAGGAGGCAAAGATGGAGTCACTTTTAGGCTGCATTTTTTCATGGGAAAAATACTGAAGCAGCATGAGTCACGCTTCAGTGTAACATGTCCCCGAGCCAGAAAAGCAGTCCCTGGGAAAGGAGTTAGCTGGCTGAACTGGAGCACAGACTTTTGCTTGAATTGGCTCCAGCTCGGGTAGGATAGTAGCAGAAAGTTACCCTGTGATGATAGATCAGAGGCCTGTGTGAAGAGTGTTGGACAGCTCAGTGAGGTTTAATTTGGACAGCTCTCGGGGCCATGGCAGGCAGGGCTGGAAACCTCCCTGGATGAGACAAGAAGTTACTGAGGAGCAACTCCTCCACCGTGGCTGGGCTGGCTGAGGGGTGCAGAGCTCTGTCAGCCCCAGCAGCAGAGTCCTGGGAGCACCCTCGGGCTATGATCCCTGTGCTGCCAGGCAGCTGCCCGAGGAGAGCCAGGACCTCGGGGATGGTGAGCACCAGCGCCAGCTTCCTTCAACGCCTCAGGTGAGAGACCGGGAGCGAGGAGGCGGCCTCCCTGCCCAGGGGACTGCGCCAAGCCGAAGGCCTCGGCCCTGCTGGAGCCCAGGCCCGCACAGGCCTAGGCCGGGGACGACCTGGGCCAGGCCCTGCTGCACCCAGAGGCTTGGCTCCCCCTTGAGGCACAGCCGGCACCTGCGGCCCCTCACGCCGAGGCCTGGGCCCCCACTCCGGCCTGCCCCGACGCCCCCACCGGGATCCCCCGCCCGGTGGATCCTCCCCCGCTTCGGCTCCTGGCACCTCCCTCCCCGCCTCGCCCCAGCGGAGGTCTCGCGAGATCAGCCCCGGGTCATGCGCCTGCGCAGTGCCGCGGCCCAGGGGAAAGGGGCGGAGCCTCCGCACCGCCGCCTCACGGATCCGCCGCCATCTTGTTTCTCGGCCGCTGGGCGCTCGCTCTGCTCTGGCCGTCCCCCTCCCCCTCCTTCCCGCCTCCCGCCGGTCGGGCCGGAGGCAGCGCGGGCGCCGGGCGGAGGAGGCGGAGGTCGCGGAACCGGCCGCCCCGGTGAGTGCGCTGGGAACGGGCGGAACGCGGCGGGGGGAGTCGGCGGCCCGTGAGGGGGCGCGGGGCGGGGGCGGCCCGAGGGGTGTCCCGTTCCCCCCCCCCCTTCGCCGGCGGCTCCACTCCGATTGGCAGAGCCGCACCGCGCCCGCTGATTGGCCCGCGCCGGGGGAGGCGGGCGAGGGAAGTTGCACGCTGATTGGCCGCCGGGGAGCGGACCGGGGAGAGGACAGGAAACCGAACCGTTTCCCCGCGC